>JAQQZS010000019.1:18057044-18084427 GCA_030068045.1 Platyallabes tihoni | reverse complement strand
AGGCCCTTAACCCTCAACTGCTCAGATGTATAATGAGATAAAAATGTAAGTCGCTCTGGATAAGAGCGTCTGCCACATGCCTAAATGTAAAAGATTTACTGTACTGCTTTAGTGTTCAGCTTCATGGCATTAAAAATACAGTCAGCTCCAGAATTACTGGCACTCTTAGAACAGACTGGTTGGGGGGGGGAAACTAAAAAGGCTAGACGAAATGTCTCAGTGTTTAATTGGCACCAGAAATATGAGATGATTCTGTAGGTGACCGTAAATAGTTTTTTCCTTCTTTATTCAGATGTCGGCTGACACAACTTGACTGTGTGTTTTAAGCAAATATTTGAAGATTTGGCCAGGATTTTGGGTGAAGGCGTCAAATTTCCAGTAAAACATAAAGGAAGGACCAGACATGTCTAAATGCCTGAAAGATTAGATTTGCAACAAATGGAAAATTGTATAAGGAAAACACCACAACTTTAAAGTATCGCCTTTTCGGCATACTTTACTCCAAGGCGCTGTAACAGGTTCAACAAGCGTCCTGGAAATTTCCACTCTCCAAGACGTTACTGTGACAATAGCGCTTTGTTATCCAGTCGTCCCTCATCAGTAGACTCCGTTGGTGTCAGCTCGCCAAGCGAAGTGCCCTAATTGGAGCCACTCAAGGTTTTTCTTTCCCCCGTAAGCGGCCGAGCGCGGTGGGACAGGAAGAAGGTGAGCGCCGCTCTCTGTGCCAGCCTCTGCTTATCTAAGCGCATCGAGGAAGGAAAGCCATCTCGTTCGGCACATCCTCTCATCTCTCTCCGAGCCATATTTTCCCCCCTGTGCTCCGTTTCCGGCCACAACTTCTCCTCTGGCGTTTTCTGGGGCTCAGAAGAATCTCTGGAGTAGTTTCCATCGCATGCACTGTATATATAACATCTTAAGAAGAAGAAGTGGAAGTGCAGAGAGGAAAATCAAATATCCGATCAGCACAAAGAGAACCTTCACCTGACTGCTCCCGGCGCGCACTGATTTCCCAGAATTCCTGTCTATCTCTTTCTGTGCCATTAAGAGGCATTTGATGTAGCGATGATGCCAAGATGCGATCAGTAAACAGTGGCTAATTTGGCGGCGAGATTTCGAGGAACGTCCTGTGCAGGAGGTTTGGCGCAGCAGATAAGCTGAGGGATTGTGGGATATGGGGACAAAGCAGAGATGAACTTTAGTAGTGTACAGGAAACAAGCTGCTGCCAACACTGTTCGTGTTTTCTTTTCTTTTTTTTTTTCTCTTTTTTTTAAAGCTCTTTCCTCTCAGGAAGCTGTATCTGCCTTTGTGTGAGCTGTGATGTGAGGAACGCTGGTGTTGAAACAGAGCTCCGTTCCAGTCGCTTGTGCCAAGTGCAAACACAATCATTTTACATTTACATTTGGAAGCTTTTTTATCCGAAGTAGCAAACAAGCGAGGTGGAATCCAGGGCAAGAATAGAGCCAAGTGGTTAAAGGTCAAGGGCCTCGCTGGCAGACCTGGGATTTAAACTCACGGCAATCTGGCTACTAGTGCAGAACTTGTGCTGCTGAGCAAGCATTGCACTAATCACACACACAATTCACACACGGTAGAGGATATCTCTCCCCCTCTCCGTCCCTCCGTCCCTCCCTCCTTAAACTGCCCTAGTATCAGATCAGCTTGTAATCTTTGTTATACCAGTGTGACAGATAATTCTCAAATCTGACTGGTGTGTGACAGACATTGTTTTTCTGCAACAGCAGGTCTGAGAGTAGTTCGACCTGCGGGCCTGAGAATAATGCCCTTGTTCTGCAAGTTTTCCACATGAACACACTGCAGAAAAATGCATCTTAGTGTGTGAAAATATCTCGAATATTGTTATATTTATCTACAGTTTCTTAAAACAAGATTACAACAAAATGTTACGATTTATTAAGAAAATATAAGATTATTAAGCTAATTTTAAGACAATTTTATTTTAAAGCAAAACTTATCAGATATAAGATTATTAAGCTTATTTCAAGACAAATAATTTTTTTTAATGTACGACACTTTAGTAAAACTTGACTAGAAATAAGATTAATAATCTTAGATTAGGTCTGCTGTATCCGTATTTTAAGAAATTGTGGATAATTTGACTAGATTCATGAATATTTCACTTCCCAAGATGTTTTTTGTTTTTTGTTTTTTTTGCAGTGCAGATTTGTTTAAATGATTGTTTTTATGATAAAGCTTTCTGGAAGTAGTCTCCAGTGTCTGCATTTTTCCAACACAAAATAAAAGTCTTCAGGGGTGTTTTGTGTATTTTCTGATTTCTTGGTACTCTGACAAACTGTGGTATTAACTTCAAGAAGAACAGACTCTGGTCAGGGAACTAAAACTATTAACTATTTGACATTGTTAACTACTTAACTACTACTTAACATTGTTATAACTACTTAGTTGTAACTTGGCCACAAGAAATGTAGCTATGAAAAGCGGTGAGTGAAGATCACTCAAACGCTTGATGAAGTCGCACGCTATTCCAAATTTAAATAGAAATATTCTTATTTTCAAATTTAGGAAACCCCTTGTTATTGAGACTAATCAGTAAGATTGCACTTTGAAGCAATGTGAACGGGTCATGTAGTCTGATGAGGTCAGATTGACCCTATTCCAGAGGGATGGGCACGTCAGGATAACCCATAAGGCATAGTGGCCACTGTACAATCCTTTGGAGGCAGCGTTAGGATCTGGAGATATTCAAGGATTCAGATTATGAGAAAGTGGTTCTGGGAAACACCAACACATTGTTCTAGATACTGTAGTACTGTAGTAGTGTGCATTTTACATAATAAAGCAGGTGAAAACAAATCCTGCTTTGGCAGTGTTGGTTGACTGATTTGATCTTTGACCTTTGTTGTTCGTCTCTTGTAGGATCATTCCCTTCCAGAGGCCGCTGAAGTTCAGAGAGCTTCTGCAGAAAGTGACTGAGGCTTTTGGTCAACAGATGGACCTTTACAGCACTGATAGAGAGGTAAAAAAAAAAAAGTGAAAAAGAGTAATAATAATAGTAATAATAAATAATAAATTGCACTCATAAATTTACTCTGAAATAGGAAAAAAAAACACCCCACGATGGATGGGGGCTACTGCAACAGGCTGCCACTAGTGCGGCGCCAGACCCATATTTGGTCGTTAATAGGAATTAATTGAGAAATAGGATGTTAATTCTTAAACTATTCTGAGAATATAAATAGAAATTAAATAGGAGAAAAAGGAAATTCTTTCCTTCTTGCTTAACTGAACCATGTTGAAATACAAAGTCTCATCTCGACTGCTAATGCAGCTAGCCAAAGCTTTCAGGGATAAAAAAAATGTCTTGCTTACAGAGATAACAGTTCAGACACACAATACAAGGTGGTATCAAAACGTTTCGAGACTAGTTCTGTAACACACCAACAGCACAAGGCTGCACAGAGAGAGACACAGTGAGTACCGATCTTCATAAGTCAGTGTGCCAAAAGACATCGTCCTGTGTACATCTTATAAAGGTATTGTGCAACCGGTGCTATTCTGACCACGTCCTCGACTTCCATCATAGACAGCAAGTTCGAACAAAGAGAAAAGGTGAAATTCTGCATGAAACTCAGAACGTTTTAAATGATTCTTCAAGTTTACGGTGATGCTGCAAATGAGTCATTCGAAGTGTTTTGAGTGGCATGTGAGCTTCAAGAGCGGAAGAACATCACTGGAAGACGACGAGAGATCAGGAAGACCTTCAGCGAGCTCAACACTTGAAAATGTCGAAATCAATGATTGTTAGAGAACTTAATAATATTAAAGTATTAATAAATAATAATCAGTATTAAGTATCAACGCACTTGTAAACAGAGCTAATCTTAACTTTATTATACATTAGCATAAATGCAGGGACTAATTCAGCTCTACATTAGCAGGTTTAGCAGTAACTAATTCAGCTCTAGCTTTGAGTAGTTAGCATGTTTTTGCTGACTCATTTATGCTAATTACTAACATGTATGTGTTAAATAATCCATTAAAATGTTTATTTTAACTCTGTATTAGCACTGAGGGATAAATGAGTCACTGTTGTCAATTAAGTAAAAGAAAAAGGCTTTTTTTTTAATGGTTATGAGTGCTAGTTTGTGTTAGCATATGTAAATTGCATATGTAAATATAGGCTTAAATAGGTGTGTGTTTGTGCGTGTGTGCGTGCGTGCGTGCGTGCGTGTGTGTATGTGTGTGTGTGTTTACAGACACTCATAGCTCTAAAGTGTCAGGAGGATCTGGACCGAGCCCTGTCGAGTTTGAGCTCCGGTTCAGGAGCAAAGTGTGTTCTGAGGGTTGTGCTGAAAACTCCAACTAACAACCACGTAAGTGTAGAGACACTTACACACACACACACACACACACACACATGCCCATCTAAGTATCAGTACACACTGTACTATACGTTTTCTTCTTTGGCCACTGGTAGGAAGCCAGTGTTTAGGATCAGAACCAACAGGAACCGTTGGTACTCGAAAGCAGAATTAGTATTAGTATCTGTTTGTCTGTCTGTCTGCCTGTTTGTCGCTGTTTGTCTGTTTCTCTCTGCCTCTTTCTTTTTCTCTTTCTCTGTCTGTCTGTCTGTCTGTCTGTCTGTCACTATCTCTGTCTGTCTCTCTATCTGTTTGTTTCTCTCTGCCTCTCTCTTTTTTGTCCCTGTCTGTCTCTGTCTATCTCTATATCTCTGTCTCTGTCTGTCTGTCTCTGTCTGTTTGTCTCTTTATCTCTATTTGTCTGATTCTCTCTCTCTTTTTCTATCTGTCTCTGTCTGTCTCTATAATGAGATAAAAAAAATGTAAGTCGCTCTGGATAAGAGCGTCTGCCAATTGCCTAAATGTAAAATGTAGTACAGGCCAAAAAGTGTCTCTATATGTCTATCTCTGTTTCTCTCTGCCTCTCTGTTTCTCTTTTTCTGTCTGTCTGTCTGTCTGTCTGTCTACCTCTCTATCCGTGTTTATCTTTTTTTCTCTGCCTGTCTTTTTCCACTTTCTCTGTGTCTGTCTCTGTTTTGTCTGACTAGATCTTTGTTTCTGTTTCTGTCTCTGTCTCGTTTTCTGTCTCTCTCTCTCTCTCTTTTTGTCTGTCTGTCTCTGTTTGTCTGTCTGTCTGTCCCTGTGTCCATCACTTTCTCTCTATCTCTCATTTCTTTTCTGTCTGTCTGTCTTTCTATTATACACTGTCTCTGTCTTTCTGTCTTTCATTGTATGTCTGTCTGTCTATATCTGTCTTTCTCTCTGGATCTGTTTCTCTGTCTCTCTCTCTCTCTCTCTCTCTCTCTCTCTCTCTGTCTGTCTGTATATTTATCCGTCTGTCTTTCTGTCTCTCCCCCTCCCCCCTCTCTCTAGTTCCTGCAGGTGAACAGCAGAGATAAACAGAGTGAGATGAGGTCGTCTCGGTCTCTGGGAGACCTGAAAGGTTCTTTGCTCAAAGGATCTGAACGAGTTCGCAAACACTCCACAGGTAATGCACACATACACACACCGACACACAGACACGCACACCTTTTTCCACCATCACTTAGCAGGTTTATCGCTCTCGGAGCGCTGGCTGTAGATGGAGAGATAGAGATCTCTGATTTGTCATTGCTGAAACTATCGGAGCAAGAGTGCCGCTCTGACGCAACGCTAATGCAAATAAAGGCGGATTAGTGCCGGGAGATAGCGGCGTATTTGACTAATTCGTAATGCTCAGTACAGTGTGAGGACCCGCTACACACACATTTAGTGTAAAGCAGGTGTTTGTGTGCTTCCTACTGCATTCCAGCCCCAGGGACTCCGCTTCTGATTCCTATTGTGTTCACACTTGCACTGAGAGTGTGTGTGTGTTATTTGTGAAGGTAGTGTTCATATTCTCGACACAAAGTCTGTCCTGATTAAAGGTTCCACAGGAAGTGTGTTTGACATGCGACCTGGAATGTGAACTGACAAGTCCGTGGTTGGTTACTACTGCAATTGTGTGTGTGTGTGATGTAAGTGTAAGTAAATGTGTATGCATGAGTTGGAGTGTCTCACCAAAGCACAATCCTCTATTACATTAAGAAAGAGAGGGTTTCCGAGTGGCGCAGTAGGTTAAAGCGCTCGCCCTATCATCCAGAGATCGCAGGTTTGAACCCCAGGTGATGCTGTTTTCCTCTCACATTCCTCTGCCGAGCTCTCTCAGCGGGGAGGGATGAGAGGTATTAGTTACGGGCTGCCACATTAATCGCGGCTCTACGCCATTCGGGGAGTCTGCGAGCTCGCGCACGCGGAGGGAGCGGATAGCGCTGGCCTCGAGTGTGTTACGACGCCCCCAATGGTGCATGAGCGAGCAGTTCGAAAAAGATGCGGTCGGCTGGCATCATGTGGTTCGGAGGAAACGCGTGATAGTCTTCGGCCCTCCCGGCTGAGTGGTAGTGAGTAGCCTTAATGTGGGAGCCCACTAGTGACGGGAGGGAATTGGACACGACTAGATTGGGAGAAAATCGGGGAAAAAGAATTGGACAGGACTAAATTTATAAAAAAAATAATAAAAATAAAAAAAGAGAGGGTTACATAAAGAGCAGACGTGTGATGTGATGGACAGACAGGCATACAAAAAGTGAGCTGAGAGTGAAAGAACGAGAGAGAGAGCCAAACTCTTTCTTTATCAACTCTCTCCTCTCCGCATTTCTACACCTGAGCAACATGAAGTGAAAGAACGCACACATGGATTTTTAGAAATTTCACGCCGTCTGTCTATCTGTCCGTCTGTCCATCTCTTTGTCTGTCTGTCTGTCTGCCTCTTACTCCATCTTGTTCTGTTTGCCAGTCTGTGTCTCTTACACTATCTTTTGTCTCTTTCCCTATTTCTGTCTGTCTGTTTTTCTGTCTCCTACACTGTCTGTCTTTCTCTCTCTCTCTCTCTTTGTCTATTTCTCTCTGACTCTCTCTGTTTGTCGGTCTGTCTATCTGTGTGTTCATGTCTCGCTCTCTCTGTCTCTTTATCTCTGTCTGTTTGTCCTTCTCAGTTTTTCTGTCTGTCTGTATGTCTGTTTATTTGTCTCTTACTCTATCACTCTATCCCTGTCTGTCTCTATCTCTGTATGTCTTTCTCTCTGTCTTTTTCTCTCTCTTTGACTCTCTATTTATCTGTGTGGCGTTCCCTCTCTCTCTCTCTCTCTATCCTTGCCCCCTCCCCCTTCTCTCAGCCCCCTTCTTTCCTCATCTTTACACCTGAGCAGCTCAAAGCACACATGAATTTTAAACATCTGCTTCAGGAGATCAGCTTCACTTTTCTCCTCATTTTCTCGGTTTTTGTCTACCGTTTCGCAAATTAAAGAACGAGAGAGGGAGAAGAAAAGACGGCTGTGTGTGCTCCTGAAGAACATTCTCCTCAGTCACAGTCTCAGTTCTGTCTGCCATGTTTTTATTAAACTCTCAGTAAACTCTGGGCTGATTAACAGCGTAACGTCCCCATGGGACAGATTTCATCTCAGGCGCATGAACATGGCGTGTTTGTTCTCTCGGTGAGCGGTATTCTGGGATTGCTGTGTGTTTTTGGGTGTTTCTGCGAGTTTGGGTCCTGGACACTGAGGATTTTATTAAGACCTGTGTCCTTGACTTTTCCCAGAATCCCATGTAGATAGACAGTGTTAAGACATGCAGTCTGTTTCCTTACTGTAAGTATTTATTTGTGTACAGTGTTTGTCCTGAACATTGCGGTGAAGGGTGACAGCACCTCCAACACGCGCGTCTCACTTTGTCCATTTCTGGCACTCAAAAGAACAAACATGTCCCCTGTGACCCTTTTTCATTTCTCTGGCTGTCTGTCTGCCCTTGTCTGCTCTTATCTTCCTGAGTCTGTGCTCCAGGTTATCTCTGTCCTGAAGCAAGCGTCTCTGCACATCTTCACCTTTTTCTTTTTCTCTCACTCCTCTCAGTATTAGTCCATTGCTACTTTCTTACGGTGCATGCAGATGTCTCTCAAATGTCTGTGTTTGTCTCAAATTCTCTCTTTGTCTTATTGTCACTCTCTTGCTCTCTTTCTCTTTTGGTCTGTCTTTCTGTCTGTCTCAATGTTTCTCTCTATTTGTCTGTTTATCTGTCTGCCTGTCTCTGTGTTTTTATGTCTCTCTCTCAGTTTCTCTCTATTTGTCTATCTGTCTGTCTCTCTCATTTCTCTCTATTTATTCTGTCTCTCTCTGTTTGTCAATCTGTCTATCTCTCAAAAGTTTCTGTCTATCTGTCTGTCTCTCTCCTTGTCTGTCTGTATTTGTCTGTCTCTCTTAGTTTGTCTCTCTCTCTCTCTGTGTGTTTGTCTGCCTGTCTTTCTCTCTGTTTCTGTTTCTCTCTGTTTGTCTTTTTGTCTGCCTGTCTGTCTCACTTTCTCTGTGTCTATCTGTCTGTATCTCTTTCTTTCTCTCTGCTTCTTTGTCATTCTGTCAGTCTGTCTCTCTATTTCTGTCTGTCAATTCAATTAAATTTTCAATTCTCTCTCTCTCGATTTCTCTCTGCTTTGTCTTTATATACTACACTCTGTTTTTTGTTCATTTTTCTTTTCCTCCCTCTCCTAGAGCTCTGCTTATTCTAGCTTTTCTCGCTTTTCTCAGTCCACTCCTCCTTCTCATTCCCTCTAACCCCGAGACCTTTCTCTTATCTCCTCATGGATTAGTTTCAAATTATCCATCTGTCTCTCTCTCTCTCTCTCTCTCTCTCCGTCTCTGTCATTTTTCTCCAGGCTCTCTGCACACAGGGAGGAGTTCCCCACCGCCGGGCAGCGTTCCCGAGGAGCAGCAGCAGATCGCTCGCCAGGGCTCTTACACCAGCATCCACAGCGAGGGAGAATTCATCCCCGAGACGCCCGATCCCAACGTAAGCACCTCGACTCGGCCGCACGTCTGATCGACGCAGCTCCAGTGAGCGCTCTGAGAACCTGCAGAGGAGCTGTGTTTATAAATGGTGGAGTCACTAATGGCTTTTTCATTCCCAAGACATCAAACACCAGAGGAGACGGGAATAGATGAGCTAATGTTTGGTAGAACTGTGCGTAATCCATCACATGCGTTCATGTGACCCGAACTGTTTTTCTTCGTAGGTCATGGATCCTTTCGGAAGTGCTGACGGTTCCCTGTCTAGCAGCTGCCAGTCCCTGGACCAGGCTCTAGACAGGTGAGGGGAAGCCTGCATGTTTTTTCAGTATGTGTGTGTGTGTGTGTGTGTGTGTGTGTGTGTGTGTGCATATACATGCAGAAGGAATGAATCAGGATCCTGCAGAGGCCGGACAGGAAGTTGCTCACGTTGCTGCGGCAACGACAGCGTTATCTGGACGCCTGAGTTCCGGAGTGATCGCGTGCTGCGTTTGTTTAGAGAAAAAAAAGAACAAAGAGAGAGAGAGAGAAAGATAGAGGGCAATAGAGGGAGAAAGTTTAGCGGGAAGTGATTATGTTGTAGAAACACTGATGCACTGATCCTTTACAGTTTGCAATAAAATAAAAGCGACAGTAGAACAGGCTACGAGAGGAAGAGAAAGAGAGAGAGCGAGAGACTGGAACTGTGCTACCTGCACAAGTCTTATCTGGCCTCTGGCTTTCCAGAACAATGTCAGGAAACAAGTGCATGGAAATTTCTTCCCTCTCTCCGGGTGTGTGTGTGCTATCGGGGGCCTCGTCCCGCACGCCGCTGACGTCGTCAGCCTGGAGGCAATAACACCGAGCCGAACAATCCACGCGGCAAGCTCGCGACCTTCTGCTCTGACCTTTTTCACAGTCCATTTTAAAACAATTACATACAGACTTAGACAAACTGACCCGCGTTCGGGTCAGAAAAGAGAAAGCAGACGGGCTGAGCGGCGACGGCGAGTCAGGACTTAGCAGGATGAAGTAAAAGTAAACGCTTGAGAGCATCATCAACAGGATTTAGACAGAGTCAGAGTCTGTAAGGCTGTCTCTGAGTTTACACAGCTAGCATAGAGCACAGTTTGGAGTAGGGCTGGGCAATTAATCAACAATTAATCAAAACCGACATCAAGAACCTCAAATAAAAACGTACCGTGTCTGTCTGTATATACATAAACATTAATAGCTGAGCGTATTTATTAGGGATGGGATTTCCCGATACAATGTTATCATTATAGCTACATGCTGATTCTATTCGATTTTCGATTCTATTAGTGTCACAATTTTATAAAGACTCCCACTCAATATTAAAAAAATTTTTTCAGATCTTGTTGCAATTCTAACTAAACGTAGCAAATAATTTACTTCTACCACACAGTGTGAATAGTTATAGTGAGGAGTGCACCACCTATAGGATTATAGAGGAACAGCGAGATATTACCCCTTCAAATGTCATTGAACTATGACGGCAAAAAAAAAATTATCGTACATTAATCATAATTGAGGTAAATCAGTTAATCATGATATTGGTTTAAGTTCCAACTTTGTGTATTGCTTATGATAAAGCAAAGATAATTACTTTGACATGGTTCGTTCACCCACTTATGAAAAAAAAAACCCCAAAAAACGAGCGTACTTGTCGTCTCACTGTCCGACTCACAAGCTGCTTCATGCTGTCACACACCTTCCTGGTCACAATCTCCAGAATCCTGAATCTACTGTATTCCATTTCAAACACAAAACTGCACTAACTAGATTTTTTCCTTTCGCAGTCCTCCGTTCTCCCAGAACAACCGCGACAACAATTACCTGAACCTCACCTACGACTATAAAGGTAAAAGGCCACTGTGCGGATGCTAATGCTAATGGCGGCCATGATTTATTAGCATTTTTTTTTAATCTTATCTGTTTTGTTAATATACTGTATATTCTGTCCCTATTGTTCTTCACTCATCTCCTCTATCAACTTCTTTCTTTTCTTTCCTTATGTCTGTTTTCCTTTGATCTTTTTTCCTTATCTCTCATTCAGTTTTCTTCTTCTGTCAGTTATTCTGTTCTTCTGTCTTCTCACTTTCTCTGGACCTTTCCTTACATATCTGTTTTCTTCTCCTGTTCTCACTTACTCTTTCCTTGTTTTTCTTCGCTTTTCATCTCTGTTCTCCTCGCTTCTCTTCTCATCTCTTCTTATCTCCCCTTTTCTCTACACATCTCTTATCGTCTTATCTCATCTTATATCTTATATCATTTTATATCTTCTCCTCTTATGTCTTCTCATGTCCTCTTTTCTCATCTCCTCTCACCTCCTTTCATCTCATTTCATCTCTTTTCCTCTCTTCTCATCTCTTCTAGCCTATTCTCATCTCCTCATCCCTTTCTCATTTTTTCTTATCTCCCTTTTTCTCATCTCTTCTCCTCCCCTCATCTCATCTCTTTTCCTCTCTTCTCATTTCTTTCCATCTTCTCTCTTCTCATCTTCTCTTTTCTTCTCTTTTCTCATCTCTTTTTATCTCCTCTCTTCTCAGATCTTCTTATCTCCTCTTTTCTCACTTCTTCTCATCACTTCTCCTTTCTTCTCATTTCCTTTCTTCTTATATTTTATCTCCTTGCCTCCCATATTTTTTCTCCTTTCCTTTTCTCTTCTTGTCTCTGTACTCTTCTCCTCTTTTCTCTTCTCTTCCATCAGCATTGTCCTCGTTCTCTTCTTTTCAATATTACTTTTGAACAGGGATCAAACAAATCAGGCATCCTTAATAAAAAGATCCTCCCAAACACAGGGAGACCTTTCTGTCTTACATTTAAGCACACACACACTCTTACACACACACACACGCAAATGCACAAAGACTGTTTCTCCAAATCAACCAGACATCCACATGCACATTGCTGGTCTTTTCAAGAGAGAACCTCACCATCATACACACACACACACACACACACACTCTGTGCTGTTTCAGTGAAGATATCTCCATAGAGGCAGGCTGATTTGTTTATTTTGCCATATGAGTCGATTTTTCCTCTCCTTTCTCCGCTCTGAATGCACACACGGCCGCGTTGCTGTGGGAGACGCCGCTGAAAACACACGCCTCATACACTCGCCAGCTGCTTTTAATTGCCGGCATTGCGCTCATACACACACACACACACACACACACACACACACACACACACATACACACTTTCCCTCTGCTCTCTCCCTCTTTCTGTCGCATTAGTGATAAAGCCCTTCATAGAGTGATGCTGCTTTCACAAGGACAGTGTGCCAGTAAACGTGGTGCCGGTTTGTCGTGGGCGTTTTTTGGGCGAAGATGCAGGAGATTTTGTTGTTGTTTGCAAGCAGAGCAAGCTGTTCAAATGAAGGCAAAAATCGAATCAGCTACATATTTAGCATTTTATCAAGCACGCTGAAAATAAGATTTTTAAGTCTGTAACTTAAGCCCCGCCCCTGACCTTCTCCGATTGGCTAATCCACAACATTTCGAAATGAAGGATGTCTGTATATTTTTTTTAATGATGTGTGTTAATGCATGTGTGTATCTGTACTCTGTTTCCCCTTTCCAAGCCCGTCTCTTATCATGTGCTCATGGTTAGTGTTTACAGTTTGTGTACATTAGCTGAGCTCTGTGTCTCACTGCTCCCCCTGCAGGCCGACACGGGAAGCACGGGACTTTCCCACGACAGTTCCACTTAACCAATCGCAGCAAGGACTACGGCGACGGTAAGATCATAAATACAGTGTGTTACAGTTGCTAACTTTATACCACAGCACTGACAAATTCTCCATTACCATTGGTTAGAAGGTGTTGATTTATTATCTGTAGTAGAAGCTGTAAAGGTAGTTCAGAATATTAGACAGATTTATATAAGCATGTTTATTGTTTCTATTGGTAACACATTAAACTGGAGTTCCAAATATATATATATATATATATATATATATAGTTTAAACATTTAAGTCTCAAAGGTGTTTGGATGAGAGGTTGAGGATGCGTCGTCTACACTATTACAGATCACTTGCAGCTCAGAACTCTTTAAGTCATGTATGCCTCAGTGTGTACATATATATATATGTATATGTGTGTATATATATATATATATATATATATATATATACACATATATATGTTATGTACCTGATGATACACATCAAGTTTGCATCTTGAGTCATCTTCATGTAAGCCGAGTGTGTATTGTGTCGAGTGTGTGTCAGTACATAACCTTGGCCAGCACTGATATGTATTTTCCCTGAGGTTAGTGCACTGTGTGTATCAAAACAGTGGTGTGTGTGTGTGTGTGTGTGTGTGTGTGTGTTCCTGATTTGTGTTTTCCCTGACTGTATCAAAACAGCAAGCCAAGAGCTACTTCCTGTGTAGCATAATTGCTGGGGGGGCATCGAGGGGAGACAGAGATTGAGAGGAAGGAAAATCCAAGCTCAGAAAAGGTTCAAGATCACAAAAAAAAAAAAAAAATGGAGAGGGCCATGAGCCACGACGTCTCCTATGTCAGTATCAGAGGACACACCAACTTCAATAAACCACAGAGTTTCAGGGTAGAAGGCCACACCTCCTTCACTGATCCTGTAGAACGCCTAGTTCAGGTTCATAGAATGGAAAATACTGCTTAATAGACTAATCAACTAAATTTTACTCCCAAAATTTAATTTCAAAAAGAATCAAAGTTTCCATTAGGTTCCTTACAAAAGCTTATAATAATTGAAGCCTGTTTCCACCATTAAAAGAATTAAAATAACTTTATTTCCTGAAATTCCCACTTTATTTAGGATTTTCTGGCTAACGTAGTGCAGAAGAGGCGACAGACTGGACGAAATAAAATGACAAAAATCGGAATCGTGAGAAATAAAGTCGCATTGCAGAAAGAAAATTATGAGTTATGAAAAACAAAGTCAGAATAGCAGGAAATAAAAATGCAGTTGTTAGAAAAACCTCTGAATTATGAGCAATGCTGTCAGAAATGTTAAAAATAAATTAAGTCAGAATTACGAGACAAAGTTTTAACTGCTAAAAATAAAGAAAAAGGTTGAGAGAAACGTCTGAATTATATCTTTTAAAAAGTTTAAATTGCAAGAAAAAAGTCAGAGCTATGAGACAAAAAGTCTTGATTTTAGAAAAACAAAGTTTAAGCAGGTGAATGAATTTTATAGAAAAAAAACTTCTGAATCTGATTTACGAATCAGTTGTGGGGTGTGACTTTATTTTACATACAGTGCAAAAATCGAAAAATCTAAGCAACTGAAATATTCTTAAATCTAGCCAGATGTGGTGATAATTTCTTAAAATAAGATTACAAAAATACAAATATGAGATTTTTTAAGCTTATCTCTAGTTAAATGTTGCGAAAATTGCAAGCGAAAATTTTCTCGTTCTATTGCCGGAGAATTCTGTTTCATTTAAGAAGCTTATTTGAAATTTAATTTCTTTTACGAAATACAGTACATTTCTTAAAGCTGGCAAAATTATTTCCCAATAGAACAACAAGAACTTTTTGCTTAAAACTGTAGTCGCATTTTATTAAAAATAAACGTAATAGTCTTATCTTTTATTTGTTGTAATCTTATTTTAAGAACGTGGATATAAATGTAACTATATTCAAGATACTGTGACCGGCTTTGGTACTGTTGTGACGTTCGAACCGTCACGCGGGATTAGAAACTCAGCACTCACTTCATGATTGTGTGTGAATTCTCACCGCACCATTCCTGCAAAGTTGATGAATTAAACATTGTCATTTTGATTTGTGTGTGTCTTTGTGTGTGTGTGTGTACTCGTCAGGTCGTAGCACATTCCCACGGAGCTTCATGCCGCAGGAGAACCTGTTCCAGTTGGTGCCTTCGAGCCGCACACGCAGCTACAACGGAGACAGCACGCTCGCGTACAGCGGAGACCTGCGCACGCTCGGCTGGAGCGACAAAAGCAGCCAGCGCAGTTCTGCCAAATGTAACTACACACACACACACTAACTTTCTTTGCTCAGGTTGTATCAGTCAGAAATCAACAATAAAAATAAATCTTATGAAAATTTCAGTTCTGTTGACATAAACATAGTTTCATTTTCATTTATGATTCATTTTTATTACAATATATTAAAAATAAAAAATTTCGCTTTGTTTAGTATTTTTAAAGTCTATATATATATATATATATATATATATATATATATAATCTTTTTTTTAAAAATTTTTTATGCAAGTGTCCTTAAAAAAGTAAATCCACTAATAGCACTATTAATTTGTAGTGGGTTTTCAGTTCTAGTGGTTATGATAATGAATATTATTTCATATAGTATTTTTAATCTGACAAAGTTTATGAGTTGCGTCTAGTCAGGAAAGACATGGCATCAAATCAAAAAGCGTTTTTTACTGTCAATTAATGATAAAATGATTAGGTGTAACGTTCTAAAGAGAGTCTTAAACACTAAACTCTCTGGATTTTTTTCCTGAGTCAGACAGACATAATAAAAACGAAGCAAAAGCGGGATCGTTTGTTCAGTTCGTCAGCTTCAGATGTTCCTCCGAGTTAAAGAGGTCGACATTCGGGTGATTCACGGTCTGTGAGTTCAGTAGAACAGAGAATAATTCACAGTCAGCAGGTCTGTTATAAAGTAGACGTGTGAATGGTTAAATCTGGCTGAGATTATGTTTGAGTATGGTTTGCGGTTCATTGTGGGACTGTGTTTGGAACGTAGCTGCTATGCTCACGTCAGTGTGGTCTGTGTGTGTGTGTAGCTCCGCGGGCGCCGGTGAACTGGCGTCAAGGGAAGCTGCTGGGTCGTGGAGCCTTTGGCGAGGTTTACCTCTGCTACGATGCTGACACTGGCAGAGAGCTGGCCGTTAAACAGGTGCCCTTCGCCCCCGATTGTCAGGAGACCAGCAAGGTAAACATTACCGCGAGCTTCCTCTAGCTCTCAGCAAAAAAAAACCCCTTCATGTGTGTGTTTAATCTTGAGCAACGTGATGTTGCTAAAGAAAGCAGATCATCATACACCTGCTATGAGTCGTTCAGTGTCTCAGTCTGACTTTATCTACTTCGTTATGTAGTATCTGAATACAGGTTTATTCCTGTTAATGCATATCAGAACGTGTCATGTATACTGTAGTACATTCACCCTGATTTGCATGTTAAAAATAAAGTTTAGCTCCAGTGTACAACAAATGTGTTTTGTCTGAAATCTTACTTGTTCACTCATCAAAATCTCTTAAACATGACATTGACACAAAGTCAGATTTACACGTTTGCTTCCTTCTTTCTCTCTCTCGTCATCTACATAGGAAGTGAACGCTCTTGAATGCGAGATCCAGCTCTTGAAGAATCTCCGTCACGAGCGCATCGTCCAGTACTACGGCTGCCTGCGCGACCCCGACCAGAGGAAGCTCTCCATCTTCGTCGAGTTCATGCCAGGGGTGCGTATGTCATCGTTATATTATATGAATTACAGTGTGTTAAGACGCGCCGAGTCAGCATCGCGTCAACGTAAAGGTCGTTAGAAGATGGTTGGAACAGTAAATGTAGTACTGTGCAAAAGTCTTAGTAGTAATTAAACAGAAACAGTAATTATTAAGTATTTGGCATGATGATGCTTTGAGGATCTTTTAGTCTCAGGTACAATTTGTGCAGTTTTATAAGGAAATTAGCTACTAAGTTTTACTGAGCATCCTGCAGAACCACACACAGTTCTTCTGAAGACATTGACTGTTGCACCTGCTTTTTTTGGCAATCAAAACTCAGCAGCTTTAAGTGGTCGGTATTATATAGTGTGCTGCTTTCTTTTCTGGCTTACAAGTAAAATTTTGCATTGGGATCCTAATGTTTGAAAATCAGATCCTGAAGGTCCCCAGTTCGAGCCCCAATGCCGCCGGGACCCTTAAGCAAGGTTGTAGTACCCTGTTAGTAACTTCCACAGAAATTACGGATATATCTCTAGGGTGGAGTGTATCCGTCGCCCAGTGTGCGGGGTGGCACATAGACAGGCCCATTTACTAATAACTCAATAATAAAGTAAATCCAAAAAAAAGATGTAAAAAGACTATTACACAGTACTGTATAATTACTGAACTTCTGACCCAGGTAAAAAATAGTTCGGGTGAGTTTTCGAAAACATGTTAGTCGTCCACTGTCTGGTACAAGTGCTTTATTAATGAGTATTATTAGTCTCTGGACAATGCTGGATTTGTTTTTGTTTCTACACAAGCAAAAAAATAAAAAATAAAAAAATCTGATCACGGGAAGTAAACATGACTAAGATCCAAGTGCGCCTGCCCAAATAGCAGTCCTAACCTTTGTTAGCACTACAGCTCAGTTTTATCAGTTCTTTTATTGTTTTTTTTTTTTTTTCAATAAAAGAGAGCTTTAACGAGACACATGCCTGTTTTTTTGCGACTCGCTTTAAGAGTCTTACTCATTAAAAAGGAGAGGGATTATATATTTGACCAAGTTCTCTGGAAGAAGATGTGGTTTCAAGTAAAGCACACCAACACCCACACACACACACACACACACACACACACACACACACACACACATATGGACAGGACACGACTTCAGAAGAGTAATGTGTCAAAAAAATATGTAAAGGTTTAGAAGAATGAAGAGGTAAGTAAGTACTCTGAGAAAAAGGTTGTTTCTCATGGGTTCCTAAAGGTTCTTACATACAAGTCGAACGTTTTAACCGTTCTAATTCTACAGCTCCAGCTAGAAGAATGAACAGAGTGACCTCATCTGAAAGCTTGTATTCTAAGAGCGTCCAATTTATTGTGATATTCGTCATGTTTCATGTATAGAAACCCATAATGACAGACAGAACCCGCTGAAAAGAAAGAAAGAAAAAGAAAAAATTATGTCTTTGATGCTGGAGGTTTATTTGACGTCTGCTTGGCCCGGAGCGAAAGCTTTATATGTTTTTCAAGAAAATGCAACTATTGTGGTTGAACACAAGATGTATTGTTTTTTAGCTTATTCTGTAGGGCAAGAAGAAATAGGACAGATTTAAGGAGAATGAGTAACAATGGTCTTTTACAGGCTCATTTAAATCATGAATGTTGTTTCTGGATAGTTTGGGAGTGTTGGTTTGGGATTACTGGGAACTGACTATGTAACTGGGAAATCGATTAACAAATGCATAATAGCTCACTGTTTCTTTGCTAACATGATTAATGTGGATGAATAAATTGATTCCCAATAAATTGATTAATTGATTAATGTGGATGCTTTTAATTGATTCATGTGCTAAATCCATGTTTTGTTCTGGAAAAAAAGCTTTGAAAGGTCCAAATTAGCAAACAATACATGGCCAGATTATATCAACAGAACTAGCATATGCCATGTTAGCTAATTTAGCTAATCATAATCATTTGTGAGGAAGATGTTTATTGTGACAAATGTTAAAATAAATTGCTAATGCAGAATCCAGACTAAGATGCTAAGCCATTTGTCTCAATCTGCGACAAAGGTTACTACAAGTTAGCTAGTCGGCTAATCGAGCCTTGATAATATTATTTGGAAATCTTGATTTAGACCAGTTTTTTGCCATTTTATAATATTTTAAGTTATTAAACAGTATTATTGTTCTACACATTATAATTATTACTGTTACAAATGACACAGAGTACTAAGATTTGTGTTGTGTTGTGTTTGTTCTTGCAAAGGCTAGCATTGGTTAGCTAGCCAAGTTAGTCATTTAGTGGTTTAAAAAGAGTAATGCTAATATCTTAGATTGAGTCAAAGGGTTTAATATGGGTGCATACCAAAAATAAAAAATGAAGTAAAGGATATATATGTAGATATGCATTATAGATACTGTACAGATATCAAAACAACTAGGTTAGCATGTCTTGGAGCAAGATTAAGGGATCAGGGATGAGGTTAAGTGCTCGCCGAGGTGCTGAGTCGACTGGAATTTGCTTTTCTCGGCACAGACCTCGAGGAGACATTGTTTCCAGAATACGAGGGCGAAAACAGGAAGGCGAAGGAAATGCGGGACACATTAGCCCGCTCGGATCGGATTGTCAAAGAAACACACAAGCACACGGTTTGGGAATAGAACCGGGTCTATATCTGGACAAACACCTCAACACACTTCCAGTTCCAGCTGGGTAAGCATGTGGAAACTGGGCTCCGTGTGAAAAACACGCCGAAGGACACGTCTTGGCAGATTCTGTCTTCTTGTTTTGTGCTGTCACAGGAGCGCAGTGTTTTTCTGTTAGAGTAAATCATGGGATGTGTTTTTTCCTTAACCATATTTGTACGAAGTAATAAATAACTGTGCACGCTAGAAAACATGTTTTTTACTATTGTTCCGTGGGTAGAGATTTGAAAATGATAGAAAGCGACAGAACATAAATGCGCTGAAAAAATTCTTACTGTATAAACATCTTAACTATAAGTTAAGGACAGAATTTCTGCTCAAAATATGTTATGGCAAATAATAACGTGTTTATGTTAAACTCGTAAAATCGAAGTTTGTACAATCGAACTTTACAAAGTTTATGTATTGCAGTAATATGAGGCGCGTGTACATAGACCTTAATATTCTACTAATAATAAGAGGATAATAGTCAGATTGTAATAAAAATGCATTGGATAAAACACCTCAAGACTGAATACATTTTCAGTGGAATTGAGAGTGGTGGTGTAAATCGTTCAAAATCTGTTGAATAGGTAAATATTAGCCATGTAAACACTTGATCTGATTGTTTTTCTCTTACCTGAATAAATATATTCTTTCCGCACATGTTTGCCCCACGTGAAGGTAATATTAGCCGGCGTGACAAGTTTCCAGGAAGTAACTTTTGCTTCCATTCCTGACGGGTAAACTCTCTCCCACCTGCCTTTACTTTCATCCACAGGCCTACTGGCTGAAGAAGAGCATTAATTGGCTCACATTTTACACATAGTAAAGCATCTAACCAATTCAAGATTCAAGATTCAAAGAACTTTATTAATTGAGAAATTGCTTATGAATTGTAGATGAGACAGAATTCTTGTAACCAATCATAATGCATAAGGTGGGAAATCTTAAACTAATCTATAAGCTGAAAAAAAAAACTTCTTCCTTTTCTGTTATATTTCTAGCAGATTAAACTCTTCATAGCAGGCAAAAAAACAACAACTAAAAAACACTGCGCACATCAAAAAATCTGATTAAACACACCGTACCAGATTAACCATGTAAACAGCTAAGTTGGAACCTTTCATCGGAATGATTTCAAAAGCATTGAAGAAACATCGTTCGTGTAAACATAGCTGTAAACATAATGTCAATATGTAAAAACTAAACAAGGCCAAAATATATAGAGATAAAAGTAGATAGAGCTTCCCCGGAGGAAAGTTGAGGAAAAACAGGCCATTATATACTGTACCAACATAAATACATGTCGTTTTACCTACAGTACATCACAGTAGTGTTGACTTCTTTGAAAGTAAATACAGCGGCAAATGTAATGCACTTCTAATTTGTTAAAGTAACGATACACTCACTCGATGCTCCGTAAATAAAGCTTATTCATAAATATTATAGGGTGATATTGTCTGTAGGCGGCACGGTGGCTTAATAGTTCGAGTGACTTAATAGCCTTGCACCACCAGGTTCTGGGTTCGATTCCGGGCCAAGTTCGATGTGTGCATGAAGTTTGCATGTTCTCCCTGTGCTGGTGGTTTTCCTCCTGGTACTCCGGGTTCCTCCCACTGTCCAAAGACATGCAAATTAGGCTAAAATGTTTGAATGAGTGTGTGAGTGTGTGTGCCCCATGATGGATTGGCACACCATCCAGGGTGTATCCCACCTCATGCCCCAAATTCCTGGGATAGGCTCCCTCCGTGACCATGCATACAGGAAAAGACAGTATAGACGATGAGTGAGTGATGTTTTCTGTAAAGATATTTAGGTGTATGCTTATTTATGGAAGGAGAAGGACGAACTTTTACAACAAATGAACGTAAATGGTAGCAGGAAGTGACTTCTCACAACTTTGAGATGTTGCACACAATAATAGTTCCAACTGTAACTACTATTATTTTTGTTTAAAAAAAAAACGTATATGTCATTCTTTTACAAATTATAAAAAAAAAGTATCCAAAAATAATTATGACAAAATAATTATTGATCAATTGCTGTGTTGCAAAACGAATAAAGTATGACATTAGTGACTAGTGGACTAGTTTAAAAAAAAAAAAAAAAATTAGTGGTGCATTGTGGGCTGTATTGTCATTCTTCTTTGTCATGTTTATCCACTGTGTACTAAAATGGAAAAAGGTGCCTTTTTGTCATCTGCACCGAATTGGATTGGTGGGGTTTATAAGGCACATTTAATATGGTATTAAGGACATTCTACGCAGTTATTCTGTACCACCAGACGGGTCTGTGGTGCAACAGCTGTTAATTGTTTGCTGGATTGTTTTGTTGTTACAGTAACAGCTCTTTATTAGAAAATTTTTATTAATCTTTGTAAATTTAATATAAAGTTTTGGCTTCACCACACACTCCTCCCTACAATCACATCATCATTATTGTACACCAGATTGTACTTCCTGGCTCTGTGCCGTTAAAGAACATTGTGTTCTGGCATGTGTGTACTGAGGGTTTGTGCTTGTGTGTGTGTGTGTGTGTGTGTGTGTTTGTGTGTGTGTGTTCAGGGCTCGATAAAAGACCAGCTAAAGGCGTACGGGGCTCTGACAGAGAAGGTGACGCGCAGATACACCAGACAGATCCTGCAGGGAGTCTTCTACCTCCACAGCAACATGATCGTCCACCGAGATATCAAAGGTAGCAGCTGCAGAACACGTCTCAAACACATCAAACTATCGAGATTTTTAAACAGGTTCTTGACATCCAATCAGATTCTTGTTACCATGCAGTTTAACCTCACAGTGAGACTTAACAGGTTGTTTATTGATCCCTGAGGGAAATTATTTTGTCTGCGGCAACAACAAAAAAAAACAGGACACGGCAAATGACCAGGACACGGCAAGCGACACAAAACCCTACAAGGACATTACAAGGAGTTACGTCCAGTATTTAAAGTGGTGTTGAATTAAATTCAGAGGACGGTAGAGTGACGGATGATCCATAGCAGTCAGTGTTGCCAACTGTTTTCAATGCAAAGTAGCAAAAGCCTGCAGGAAAAGTCGTTAGATGTCACTAAACGGCATCCTGCGCTGATTTGGGTATCGACTTGTATCACCACATAGTATTTGCATAGCAACTAGCGGCAGACGGAGAAGGTAGTGCGCATACAGAAACTGACATGGGTTCATATTTTTTGACTATATGCGTCTGGCGCCATGTTGCTACAGTCGCTTTTAGCTGTTCTTTAAATTCCAGTGTTCAGACTGTGAAAGAAGTGTTTAATGCTGCAGCTATAATGTCGTAAAATCTCTCGTAGAAAAAACACACCTGTAGTAAATTAGAAAGATTTTTACTATACCATTGTTTTTCTTTTAGTAAATTATTTTATATTTAATATATTTAATGATATAAAACATAAGTAACTCTAGTCATTATTGTAAATTTATATTATATATTGTATTATCATATGGTTGATTCATGTAAGGCGGCACTCCAGGGGCAAGGGTTTGATTCCCACCTTGCATCTGTTCGCCCCGTGCTTGACGGGTTTCCTGTGCGTACACCGGTTTCCTTCCACAGTCTAAAGACATGCAGAAATTGTCCGTAGTATGTGAAGGTATGTGAGTGTGTGCACTATGATGGACTGATGGCATCAGCACCAGTACAGCGTTGGTGTGAATCTGGAAACTTCTGTTCACTTACACTGGACCTTAAAGTCTGATGCATCTCCGGTTTATAAACCAAGTGTACTGGGGAAATTCCCTGGTGTATCACATCGTCATAGCCATATGCTAAGAATACACCTCTTGACACCGCTGCCTTCCCCGTAAAAAAAAAAAAAAAAAACATCACTTTTTCAGAAGGCTCAAATTATTCTGTTGCATCATGCAAAGAAAACAACTAAGGAGACCTGGAACTGGGTTCAACACGTTATCAAAACCTCGAAGGATAGTGCTGAACCGTCAGCCTTGTGGAAGAAAAAAAAAACTGTGGCCTCGCACCTCCAGGGGCAAGGGTTCGATTCCCACCTTGCATCTGTTCTCCCCGTGCTTGACGGATTTCCTGTCGGTACACCGGTTTCCTTCCACAGTCCAAAGACATGCAGAAATTGCCCGTAGTATGTGAAGGTATGTGAGTGTGTGCACTATGATGGACTGGCACCCTATCCAGGGAGTACCCCACAGAGTACCCAAGGACATGCTCCAAGCCTCCTGCAACCGTGTACAGATTTTGAGGGGTATAGCAAATGAGTAAGAAACAAAAATTTAACTAAATACAGTGAATAAAAACAAAGAAGGAGTTTCCAGACAGCTCATTCACGTCGTTTCCAGTGGCTGTATTGTTGGCTGAACGCCGCTGCTGCTTCTCTGTCTCACTCATGTCCGGCGACTAAGGGGAAGTCATAGTGACTCTCCTCTGGAGAAAGTACATAAACCCTGTCCAAAAACTCGCTAGATTTGTCACTAGTTGCTTTTTTAAAAACAAGTCGCTGAAGGGGGTCTCAAAAGACATTAAATCTCGCGAAGGTTGGCAAAACTGATGGTAGCAGCAATAAAACATTAAATAAATGATAATTCGGCATAAAGTTTTTATGCATGGAAATGTTTTAATACAAACAATTTTGGACAGATAAACATATAGGTGCAGGTTCCATCTTTTTGGTTCCAGATCAACAAGACATTTATTTCGGAACCAAGACCTGGTAGCATCAGGAGCTTTAAAACAGCATGTATTTCAAACACAAATCACTTAATAAATAAAAGTCATGCAAATGGGTATCTCTTATTGTTTTCCATATAGATGTTTTCTACATCCTTGTGTTCAGATTAGATGAATTTGATGGTTCTCAAAGCCAGAAATACAAAAAAAAGGCATCTTTAGGGTTGTTATAACTTTTATGCCGTTGACTGGAAAAATCTGCAACATTTTAGCTTCCCAGAGGTGAAAGTAAGAACCTAAAGCTGGCCCTGGCATCGGCACCAGTACAGCGTTGGTGTGAATCTGGAAACTTCTGTTCACTTACACTGGACCTTAAAGTCTGATGCATCTCCGGTTTATAAACCAAGTGTACTGGGGAAATTCCCTGGTGTATCACATCGTCATAGCCATATGCTAAGAATACACCTCTTGACACCGCTGCCTTCCCCGTAAAAAATTTTTTTTAAAAACATCATCTTTTCAGAAGGCTCAAATTATTCTGCTGCATCATGCAAAGAAAACAACTAAGGAGATCTGGAACTGGGTTCAACACGTTATCAAAACCTCGAAGGATAGTGCTCGTAGAACCGTCAGCCTTGTAGAAGAAAAAGACTAAGTCATGAATGGAGATCACTTAAACACTTGGTGAAGCCACATGGTTTAAAAATTAACAGAAAAACCACACACAGTGTGATGAGGACTCAGGATTGGGATTAAACAGCTGTGTGGCTAAAAGAAAACCACTTGTGAGTGAGACTCGTCAGTAAAACTGCTTCAGTTTATGAGGAACCATAAAGCTTAGACTTTGGAGTAACGGAAGACGGTCATGCGGTCTGATGAGTCCAGAAAGAGGCTATTTCAGAAAGATCATGGTTAAGAACAGAAATGCATGAAGCGAGTCCTTTTTTTGGGTTTTTTTTTGTCCAGGCTGTGTATCTTTGCTTTGGCGTTCTCTTACATCAGGCACCAGTTCTGCTTTTAGCTCCGGCCAAAAGAATCAGGAACGAGAGAAACCCTGCATTCCTTCATTCCGAACTCATCAGACATGTTTTTCCATAGACAATCACATAAATCACGTTTCTCCACCAGACCATGCCTGCCTTGCTTCCATTACGCACCGGATAAGCGTGCACCGCTCGTGGTGCGATATCAGGCAGCATGCATGCCAAGATTAAACCTCAGGCATTTAACTGATTTATGTCCGCACAAGCTGGTCTTTCACATTCCCATGATAAATCCAGGTCCTGTGGAAATATCAACTGAAGCAATGGAGAACAGAGAGATACCGAGTGCTACTTTCCTTCCAACTTTCTTTCTCTCTGCACGTTCTGTCGTCAGTTCGGCTCTGCTCCCAGGGTGTGGAGGATCTTGTGGCTGGTGCGAATTAGTCACTGCTCAAACAAGCACAAATTTCACAGGCAACATACGTACCAGTGCGACAGAAAACAAGTCAGAACGGAGGCGTGGGAAGACAGCACAGCACAGCACGGCTCAAACACTAAGTAACAGAACCTTAAACCCAAATACCTCTATACGTATTAGTCTTTCTGAGGTCTTGTCTCGGACGTACAAGCGGATGTTTTTACATGTCCTGCTCCAGGAGATGTAATGACATCAAACCACACCAATAAAACAAGTTCATCTGTTTGTTCAAGATGGCCGCCTTGTTATAACGTTATAGCATTTCCACATAGACCTACTAGCTGGCTTTCCAGGTTTGGCTAGTGGAGCTGTGATTGTGACTGTGAACACGAAATTAAAAAATATGGTCAGTGCTGATGATGGCTGTATTTGATGTTTGCATGTATGTGTGTGTCACTCAGGTGCTAATATTCTGAGGGATTCCTCCGGGAACGTGAAGCTGGGAGACTTCGGCGCCAGTAAACGCATTCAGACCATCTGCATGTCGGGCACAGGCATCAAATCAGTCACTGGCACCCCCTACTGGATGAGTCCGGAGGTGATCAATGGAGAGGGTTACGGGCGCAAAGCGGATGTCTGGTAATGACCTTTCACCTACATCTTTTACTTTCATCATTATTGAACATTACATTTACAGATTACAGGATTCAATCATTAATGGTTTATTGATGAACAACTGATGTTATGGTTCATGATGTAGGAACAATTTATTATTATTGTTTTTATTATTTTTATTGAAAACTATATATGGTCACTTAAAGGCATGATGCAAATATAAAATGTTATATTATATGTACTGTAATGTAAATTCAGTTAAAATTATTAATAATAATATGTTGAAATCATAGAAAAGTTTAACAAATTTGATCTTTTTAGTAATTTCTTGGTAATTTATTACCTTGATCGATATTTTCACATGCCAGAAAATATTAAATTTCTAATTATTTATCTTTTTTGCTTACTTACTTACTTATCCTCCTTTAATTTAATAAACTTTAATAAACTTAATAAACTTTTCATAAGTTTTTGAGCATGGTAAGAGCCTGTAAAAAAACTGTAAAAAAACAGTACACCAAAAAAAACATAACAATGAATTAATAACAAAAAACAGCATAACAAAGTAATTTGAAACAAAAAAACTAATTAGAAACAAAAAACTAACAAAAAAACACACCAAAAATGCAACACCGAATTAGAAGTACAGTAAAATAACACAAATACAAAAAAACACCACTTTAGAAACACAAAATAGCATAAATCAAAAATACAACAACTTTAAAACAAAAAAACAAATTAGAAACAAAAAAACACAACAAAAACACATCGCCAAATTTAGAAGTACAACAAATAACTCCAAAAAAGCAACAGCAAATAAAAAAAGACAACAAATAAAAAGGAAAACACAACAAATCAGAAATACAACAGTAAATTCTGACACTGAGCAATAAAACCTAAAACATAGGTAACCCCAAAACACAACAGCAGAACCAAATGCTTTTGTCCGTTCCCTCTCAGGAGTGTAGCGTGCACGGTGGTGGAGATGCTCACCCAGAAGCCTCCGTGGGCCGAATTTGAAGCGATGGCGGCCATCTTTAAAATCGCCACTCAGCCCACGAAGCCCAATCTGCCCGAGGGTGTATCGGACTCGTGCCGGGATTTCCTTCGCCTGGTCTTCGTGGAGGAGAAGTGGCGTCCCACTGCGGAGGTGCTGCTCAGCCACCCGTTTGTCCAGGGAGGCTTCTGATCGGCTCCCGGAGACACGCCCCATGTGCTGGTCCACTCCTCCCCACTAATGATCACCACTCTGCCTTGGTCCGGGGGAACTGGCGCCTGTTCCAGCCAGCTCACTCAGAACACAGCAGACTCCTGATCAGGGGCTGTGTATCTCACACACTCCCACTTTATATCATTAAATATAAGCACACACAGAGCAGGCATGGCCCTAAGAAGCTGTTGTTTACAATGACATAACATTCAGACACATCAGCAGTGACATGTGACCCAATTGGCTTTGCAGAAATAGTGAAGAACACAACGGGAAGGCTCATTAAGTTTTATCCGCAACGTAAGACTAAGGTTAATCACGACCTCGCCTGTTTTATTGATTCGCTAGGGATAGTGGCTAGAAGGTTGTGAGTTTAAATCCCAGAACTGCCAGAGAGCCATGACCGGGCCCTTAGACAAGTCCCTCAGCTTGCTCAGCTCTGTGTCTGGATTGGATTCATAATAGATAATAGAGCTGGGCGGTATGACCAAAAATTTATATCACGGTATTTTTCAAAATTATATCGGTGTCACGGTATTTGACGG
>JAQQZS010000019.1:17958225-17985249 GCA_030068045.1 Platyallabes tihoni | reverse complement strand
CTTCTGAGACTATGAGCTATACTACAGGAAATGAGAGCAGCACCTTCCCGAGTGGGATGGACACCGTCCCGCCCTAATAGGCCAGCTTTGCCCTCAAAGGTCTTCCAATTATCTATGAAGCCCACATTATTTTCGGAGCACCATATTTTCAGTTCATATAGAAAGTAATATAATTTAGACTAGATAAGTCCAACCTGATAACGATTACAATCACTCTGCGTCGCCAAACAGCTGATTGCTTTCACACCCGAGATTGACAGGAACCGTGTTTAGAGAGTGAAGGTGGGATTTAAACTACAATTTAAAACCCCGCCCCTGACCACAGACAGGTGATTTCTCTATATCAGCCATTTTTATTATTTATAGAGGCCTGCTCTGAGTTCATTCCAGAATAAAAACCTGTTACACAAAATTATTTATGTTTGGAATTTTGGGTTTCTTGGGAAATTCATAAGTAAAACTCCCCCAAGATCTGATGACTCAATTTCAGCATGTTTGGTTTCTATAAAAAATAAATAAATAATAAAAAAATCGTCACAAGAAATCCATGTGAATAATGAACAAAAGTGTGAGCACTGATCGCATAAACATGACAGCGCTTGATAACCTGACCACCCTCCTGCCTCCCGCTATGGATATCAGATCAAGGCCAGAATTATCATAGTTTTCTGCAACACTTTTGACGTTTCTCTCTTTCTGTGTTCCTTACAGTCCCCGAGAGTAAAGGACGGCATTCAGAACTCAGAGGTAAGAATTTAAATGTGAATTTTTATAGCGCTTTTTACGGAAATGTGTACGTCTCATATTACGAAGTGCTTTCAAAGAGTACAGTAATTTGTATATATAGCGCCTCTATCTGCAGTGTCAGGAACAACAACTTGTATTAGGCTCGTGCAAGTCATTGCTTTTGTTTTTCCCCCTTTCAGTTACACTTACACCCTCCAAAAATTATAAAACAAGGTTAAATAATTATTTTGCAGCGTTCAGTTGCACCACCAGTTCACCAGGTTTTGCCAGATCACACTGATGAACCTTGGTCTCTCCACTCTGGTCTGGTTGTCCAAATAACTAGCCCAAGTGTATGCATGCACACACTTTGCTTTACTAAACTTTTTCATTACCGGCCAAAGGCACTTTTTTTTTCCAGCCTAAGATGATTAAAAAGGAGCCGCCTTCTTTTTTTCTTTTTATTGTAATTGTTATAATGACGACGATTATTGTTTATTGTAGTTTAAACTGTTTATTGTAGTTTATTGTAGTTTAAACTGTACTGTACGTGCTTCCTTTGAACTATAGCGATTGAAACAATGGAAAAAATATATATAAGGGTGTTACAAATTTTATTGATTATTTTAATTCAGTATTTATTTATTTAAACATTGGGCATCCTCATTTAATCATTTCATTTAAAACAAATTTTTAAATATGGGCAGAAGTTCCTTGCTCTGAGTGAATTCTAAGTAATAAATGGAGAGCAAAATATTTTTTTTCTTCCCTCTCTAGTTTTGTGATTCAAAAGAAACATTTTTTTAATCTAATTTGTGATTCAAAAACTGATCGAATCCAAACCTTTAGTTTTGTGATCCGTTGCAGCCTTGTTTACCTTATTCAATTTGTTTTCCACATGAATAGTATTTAAAATTCAAGACAATTCACTGATTTAATAAGTGCGTTAAAGTGTAATCGTGTTAGATAATCGTGATCTCAACATGGATCATGATTATGATTTTTCACCTCGCCGAGCAGCCGTACCATATATCAGACATTTAATCCCACATATCATCGACCGCAATTAAAACCGAGAGAAGGTCAGTAAAAACTGGCGGGGAATATTTCAATCATTTTGTAAGATGTACATATTTATCCAAATGGATATAAAAGGAACTTGATTTGTTAGCATTATATGGTGAAGTGACCTTTTTATTTATTTCATTTATTAGCAGCTTTTCCAGCCAGCGGAGCCCTTCGGCAGTCACCTCCAGGCCGGTGTCCCTGCGCAACCTGATGTACCTCAGCCCATGCCGTCCTCTCTGTCTCCTCCTGCTAACCCCGCCCAGGTAAACCTTTCTATTTTAATTTATTTATTATTTTATTATTTTTTTAAAATCTATTTGTGCACATCGTTTCTGATTAGAACGGTTTGTGGAGTTAAAGGTCCTGTAACATAATAGTTTACATCTTAATCGTGATTTCATGTTATATCGCCCAGCTCTGTTGTATTTCATCATTTTTAAGGCATTGCTGTGATTATTTAAGCAGTATCACAGGAGAGATTGTGCTGTCGTACTAAATATCAGGTATCACATCTGTGCTGATATTCCGCACAACGGCACGACCTCAAGCTTATAGAGAATTTCTAGAACAGATCAAATGATGGATGTATTGTGCGGTTGAGTTGCTGAAGTACTGTAGTGTGATCTACAGCTTTAACAAGCCTCAAACACCTAGAAAGTATTTGTATCTTGCCCAGTGTCACGCCGGAATGCTCACACCTTTGACCTTTAACCCTCAGGTCCCCGTTCCAGCCCCAGTCGCTGCCAGCGACGGCTCCAAGTCGCCCATCAGCCTGGTGTTGAGGTTGAGGTATGTGTCCTGTATGTCTGCTTTGAGCTGTATTTCGACAGGTCGTGTGCTGGTAAAGTGCGGCATAAATCTTACACACACATTCGCATCATTATAACTGTCCAGTGGCTTCAGTATGATCCTAGTGCTCAACACCAAATCTTTAAAGAAATCCGTTTTAAGACTGTAAAGCAGAATGAAAGAAAAATTCTAGAGGGTTAACATGTCGAGAAAGATTAAATAACTGTAGATGTACTGTATCTGTGCTTATACACGTGAGCTTTAGGATTTCTCTCTTCTGTTCTCCAGAAACCTGAAGAAGGAGCTCAACGACATCCGATTCGAGTTTATGCCTGGACGAGGTACACAGTTTGTGATTAAAACATTTTAAAGGTCCTCTAGCCGCAAGACTAAATGGAAATAGTCTTTACTCTTATATTGTTCTTTATATATGAGGGGTGTTCAAGTCAAACCGGTACTTGTGGTGAAATTTCTCCTAAATGAAAGCTTAAAACTGATCGAACTTTACAAAGACTTAAAGCACTGTACAGAAATGAGACTCTTTTCCTTAGAAGTCTTAAAGAAGGCTTTACGTCTATACTATACAAAAATGTTATAATAGGTTTAAGTTAGAATTTGTTATATTGCATTTCTAGTTCTTAGAAAGCAGGGGGTTCAGTTTATCTTGGACAGTATAAGATTGTAGGGATTTGAATGATGAGCTTTTTGAAGACATTTAAAGTGAAACTTTAGCCTTAAACTTGTCTTCTGTTATTTCAGTTTTTAGTTAAATTATTTCTTTGAGAAGCACACACGCAAAAGGTTTTTTTTTTTATTTTTTTTTCTGTCCAACGTTTATGGACAACTAAAGCAGCCAATTTCCACTACACAAGTGGAAAGTTAGTGTAAATTTAAATAAAACTAATGTAAGACACGAGTAGAATCCCGAGATCGCCCTTTAGCTTTGTGTCTACCATTTAAATTCTTGAAGGTTGTTAAATTATGTTGATTTACATGATTTTCAACACTCTTTCCTCTCATTCTCATTCACTCTGTGTTTTTCTGTAGACACGGCAGACGGGGTGTCCCAGGAGCTGGTGTCCGCCGGGCTGGTAGACGGGAGGGATTTAGTTATAGGTAAGTATCATAGGTGATGATACTCCTCAACCGAGTACATTTCAATTTATTTTCCTATTTATATTTAAGTAGAGCCGTTTGTTTTTGCTTTTTTAAACGGCAATCAATAATCAATTAGAGAGGACCATAACTGCCAAAATGAGGAATAAATTTATAAAGACTTGGTTACCAAAATGAAGTGCAAGTTAATTTATAAGTGAATAAATGTGCTCAGAGATTAAAAAATAAATAAAATGTACTTTTGACAATTATTCTTCTGAATTTGTTTTATTGTGTTTATTAAATTCCCTATTGATTCAATAAATATAATACGAATAAATGTGGAAATGAGAAAATGTAAAAATAAGTATATGGAAATGAATAATTATGGAAATAAATATGTAAATGAATGAATAGGTAAATAATTAAATTGGGGAATAAATAGGGAAAAATAAATAGAACAAAATAAAAACCAGACCAAAATTTTAACAGAATAAAAAAAACTTGCACTTTAATTAATTAATTATTTAAGTATTTATTCTAATTTCGTTAGTTTTGGTTCATACATGATCAATCACGGTTTTTCACACCTCCATAAAAATCTTGCCCCCAGAAGCTCCAGCGTTTTTTTTTATGGTGTAGTAATAATATGCTTGGATCACATTTATTGTTGAAATATGATTGGCTCTGATATTTTGTGATGCAATAAAACATGCTTGCTGTCTGCTGCTATGTTACATTATTACAATATTCTACTCCCTTAGTTCCTTGAAGAATGTAAAGAAAATTTCAATTTGAACCAAAATTAATAAAAAGATGACTTAAATCTGTTTTGTAAACGTTTGATTTAATTTTATGTTGTTAATGTTGTCCCCCCTCCCCCTTCTTTTTTTTTTTTTTAAAGTTGCTGCTAACTTGCAGAAGATAGTCGATGAGCCTCAAGCCAATAAAAATGTCACTTTTAAGCTGGTGAGTTAAAAGCAGTTTGCTTGCTTGTGTAGACCTTTTTTTCACGTGACATCATGATGTCTGGCCACCACGGCCCCGCCCACTTCTTTACAACAAAAAAGGGGTGTTACTTACCTGGGATGCCAGGTATCCGCATACACCACAAGACACGGTAGCACTTTCAGTAACAAAAAACAAATCAAACATTGGTTAACTCCACTTCCGCTCTCTGCTGTTGTGTCTGACGTCATGGTGGTCACGTGACTGCAAAAGGTCTATAGTAATCTGCAGATTACCCATAAACCCATAAAGCGATGCTAACGCGAACGTTCTTGTCTTTGCAGGCATCCGGCGTGGAGGGCTCGGAGATTCCCGACGATGTCAAACTCATGGGATTTGCTCAGCTCAGTATCAGTTAAAGTTTTGCCTCCACGCGGGGACTATGACTTGCCTAAAAAATGTGAAAAACAAACACGAAAAAAAAACAAAACCACCACCACCACCCAACCCCACACCAATAGAATGACACATTCGTCCCCTGGCCACCGTTCGAGATACCACTTCTGCCAAAGAAAAGCCGTACCGTGTCGTGAGCCCATAGGATTTAACCCGAAGCCCCTCCCGGCCGTGGAAGGGTGAAAGGATGAGATCAGAATCTATAGGAAACAGTCAACTAAAGTTTACAGTGTATATGTAGAAGGATGTTTTGTTTGATTTTTTTTCTAACACCAACCACGTTGTGTTCGTTTCCATCTATTTTTTTTTCCTGTAATATACGTCCCGACATTTGCACAATCTCAACTAACGCCCTAAAATTTTCACTAATGTAACAATGCCTTATATTTAAGAGCTACTGAATGCATGTCTAAGGGGAAAGTCTTCTCATTTTTAATTTTTTTCTTTTCTTTTCTTTTTTTCTTCACAGACAACTATTCTAGCCAGACTTTTTACATGAATTTTTTTTGAATTTTTTTTAAATGGTCTCTGCTCTGAAGGAAAAAGCTCTCACAGTTCAACTGAACGAGTGCCCGAATCTAGCACACACTTAGCCTTATCGTGACCGGACGAAACCTGCGAGTCCGCTTTCAGAAGCTTCTCGTGAATCGCTGACGTTCTTCGGCACTTTATCTTTTATTTTATTGTTATTTTTTGTTTTGTTTTGCATTTTCAGCTGCTGTGCAGATTTCCTCGTCTGCGTGATGCACTGGTAATTATCACGATGCGCACATTCTGCTGGAGACACACTTGTATCTAACCGGGGGTGGACAAACGATCAAATTTTGCCCGACGTACTTTCCGTACGTTTCGTAAGTGTATCGCGTAGCATCTCGTTTACAACCTCACGTATCAGCCACACTGATCTCCCATCGCGTGTAAGCTTGTGAGCCTTGCTAGCTTCTTCTGTCTGGAAAAATGTGTGCACTTGTCAGGCCGTGTGTGTGTGTGGTGCAGCAGGTCGTTTTAATCCAGATCGTCAAGTTTAAACATCGCTTCGTACCAAATCGGAAATATTTGTCCACCTCTGTTAATGAATTTATTGAGTTAGTCACTGGTATGATTCTTTATATCTCTCTCTCTAGCTCGCTTTTTTCTTTTCTTCCTTTTTTACCCTCTCTTTCTGCAATCACTGAAAAAAAAAACTATAGGGGACAAAAGGCTCCTTTTTGTGTACAGTACCTGTGTGGAAATGTAAGTTTAAAAAAAGAAGAGGGAAAAAAAAAAAACCTCCCCCACCATATTACACATCTGTGATTCAGTACTTAGTAAAAAAATATTGGTTTTATACCATAAACGATGTTCCTCGTGGGATCATGTGTCTGTCTTTCTGGTGTTACTGGCTTCTGTGGGTTTTTTTTTTTTTTTGTTCCTCTGAACTGACGTGGCTAAATCAGTACTCTCTCTCTCTCTCTCTCTCTCGCCTGTAAACAACGTGATTTGGGTTTTATATTGGTTGTTTCAACTTATTGGGAAACCCACCATCTCACACACACACACACACACACACACACACACACACACACACACACATACACACACAGTCTCTAACAAGGGCAGATTGTGATCGAGAACACCATGCTCTTTAGCTCATTGGCTGTTCGCACGCTAAATCATGATCGTAGCGAAAAGCCATTTACTTTCCGTGTGGAGGAGGTCTGTCTGATTTAAGCCCCGCCTCTCACCCACTTAGTTAGCAAGTAATAACTGAATAATTTTTTCGTTCATGCGTATCAGTCTTTTGTTTGTTTTCTTCCAGTCATCCGCGTTCATAGCTGCTTCTATTCAGTTGTGAGAATCTGAAATTGTAAAAGTGTTCAATGGTAAGAATTTGAAAGATCTGCCCGATCTGCCGTAACAACACTGAGGGCTCGCGTTACTTTCCCTCGCTTCCTTTCTTGTATAGGTTTTTGGGGCAGAAATCCCAGTATTTGTGTTATTCCTATTTATAGTACGAGTTTCCTTATAATGACTTCGTTCGTTCTTTTCCCTTTGATAAGTATAATTCACTCTCGATCACTCCAGGCACTTAAAATGTCCGATATAATTGAATCAGTCAAGTGTAATGTTGAATTGAATATTTAGAATCAAGTACCCTTGTATGCTGATGTCATGAATTAATAAAAAAAAAAAAAGAAAAAGAAATAAAATATTCAACAAATTATCGTGCCGTTCACCAGCATTGTTAAGAAATATCTCGTCCAAACAGGATCAACGATGTCGTCCCCTGTTTCGAACCTCACACGTCTATTTTAATTTGCTGAAATGTATTATAGCAGTGCTGTAGTGTTTGGACAGACAACCTTCACACTCAGATTATTACAGGCAATAACATCCAACTGTTGATAAGATATTTAAAAAAATTTTTTGCATTAGATTTTTATTTTCATTTCGCTCATTTCGCACTCTTGTCTGTTTTGAACTTGGATGCATGTTTCTCTGATTATTTTAAAAAAAAATCAATAAAGAATGAACATATCAGATTGTTTGAATCGAAGTGATGTTGACTGTGTGTCCACATTTGGATAAACATCCATCAGAGATATTAAAACAGTAATTGAGCCCTTATTAAATATCACATAGACTTGGGTTTACTGACGCTCGACCGAACGTCCACCTGATACAGACTCGCATCTAGACGAAGAATGTACAATGATCGATTTCAGCAATTTTGCAGATTTCATTCAATGTATTCATGACACTCTTAAGAAGCAAAACAGGTAAGTCAACCCTCCAGATTGCGACTAAGATTTTTATTTTTGTGACTAATTTCATCCAGATACGGTTCATCAAACTTTCAACTGTCATACACTCGTGAACGTTTAGTGATTATTAACTGACATTATTGAACGCAGCCCCGCTCGTTCTCTGTACACAGTGAATGTGCTTGAATAGACGCGCCGACAAAGTAGTAGGTGAAGTAAATTGCAAAACAACAGAAGTAGTAAATTCAACACTTAATTCTGTAGTATTTTCTGATCTGTTTTGAATTGTCAATGAATACCTTTTGAAACCAGTGCCGTACTAACTAATGGGTGTGATGTAGTTTAAGACATTAAGACTGACAACTGTAAATTAAAAAACTACTGTAAATATCTAAACCTCCAAATGCCATCGAGTTGAGCAGTGAAAGCTCTCAAGCAAGAAGTGCATCCATGAGTTCTCCTGGTTCTGATTTGAAAAAGCTATACGTTTTGACTCTTAAAAATCTGATGTAACTGATTTAAGCTGTAAATATTTTGAGTTTAGAAGTGTTATACAGGTGTGTTCACACAACATGAATGTGAAAGCCATGGCAATATCAGGCTTGCACTGATTATTATTATTTTTTATTTATCCATTATTATTATTATTATTTTACATCTGGCATTTTTGAAAACACATCTTGAATTGAAAACCCGAAGAATTTGGAGCACAAGATTTTTTTTTTATTTTTGGTTCAACTATCCACACCGCACTTATTAGTTTTGGGTTAAATGTTCCTCAAGATGTTTCAAGATTAGTAAATCCTTTTCATAGCCATCAAAAAGCTGCTGTCATAATTCTGTGTGAGTATTTGTCCAATGTTCTTTGCAACACTTAAATTGTTATTCCTCAAATTTTTATCTAATAGTTTATGCATTACACAACCAGCCTTGCAGTTGTTGTCCTGTTGAACACCTGCATTTTGTCCCACCATCAGGCTGATGTTAAAAGGTTATGCTGAGGAGTTTTGACACAGTCCTTTCTTTTTCTTTTTTTTTTTTTTACTCTATTCAATTTGTGCAGTGAGCAAGTTCCACTGGAAGCTAAATATCCTCAAAGTGTGATGCTACCACCACCATGTTAAACAGCTGCTACAGTGTTCTCATACTTGATAGCTTCCCTTTACGCCTCCAAACAGACCTCTTGTCAAATTTTTTGTCCAAAAGGGTTTTTCTTTGTCCTCGTCGTCAGCTTTAAACATCAGTTGAGCCTGACATTCTTGATTTTAGTGCAAGGGCTACTTTCTTGGATAGCAACCCTGTCCTCCAAATTCTTGTGGTTTTCTTCTATTAGTTGTGTATTTTGTACAATCATTTTGTGCAGTGCTTTAACTTTTTTCCCCAGCTTATTAATTGTTTATAAATTTACCATATATATATATATATATATATGGGGTTTTTAAGGGTTGGTGAAGGTTTTTACCTCTTATAGGAGCTGTTTATTTTAAACATCTGCATATAACCATTATGAGCGTCTTCTATAGTTACATATTATAGCAGATTATATTACGAGTACTTTGGATTGTAATTTTGTGAAAGTTATCTGATGGGAAAATCCATTCTAAAAAAAAAAAAAAAAAAAAAAGGGCAAATTTAGGAAACCTTTATGATGTGGAAAAAATATATAAATAAAACTTTCTCCATTTGTTTGTTCCATCGTTTGTTATATATTTATTTATAAATACTTTCAGCGTTACACAAATTTTTGTATTGTTTGCATGTTTAGTTTGTTTAATTTAGCATTTCTTAGTACTCATTTACAAGCCGCGTTCGAGTCAAACCAGGTCTTGTGATGAAATGTACATATATAATTACTAAGGCGTAAAACTGATTGGCATTTCCATAAGACTTCAAGCACAGTGCGGTGATGAGACTCTTGGCCACAATAAAACGTCTGCACGGTGCAAACGGTTTACAGAAAGCCGTACGGCTGTATATGCTGTTTCTGGCTGAGGTGATTCAAAACCCACTGCAGTCGTTCCCGTGAACATTCAGCAAGTGGAACGCCTTTGAAAATCGACGGATAACTTGTTACGAATGTGTGGAAGAGACGCATCTGTTGGATGTCAACTGGACACGCAATCATTCACCAACACCACCGGCACGTTACAGGAACTTGGCTGGGAGTTATTACCACATCCCCCGTACAGTACTGACTCCAAGTGATTTTTACATATTTGGGTCATTAAAGGAGTTCCTGGGAGGCCAGCATTCCATTCTCAGGAAATGGCCCCGGTATACTGAACAAACTTTCTACCTTGATGGTGTCCAAGCACTAGTGAAACACTGAGATAAGTGCATTAGTGTAGCAGGGGATTATATAGAGAGGAGTTTTTACTGTATTCTGCGCAATCAAAAGTCCCGGTTTGACTTGAACGGCCCTCATGAATAATAAAGTAGAATAATAATCCACCTCCTCCTCCAAAACATATACGCATCAGATCTTGTGAGATTGGGTCAAAAATTCTCACCCATTACTTGGGGAGATGAGCCCTGATGGTGGCGCTACACCATTTTATGTTTTATTAACAACAACAACGCAAAAAGAAAAACAGTTGGAGAGGGAATTATGTTCAACTTTTACACAAACTTGTGAATGGTCGTGCATGGATTTGCTTAGAACCTATAACCACTTGGCGTGATCTAATCTTGCAGTTAAATGATGCCAATTTAATTAAAAAATCTCATCTTTTATTCCTTTATTTTAATTGCATAATAGAAATTAACCATCGTTTTATTATAGGGGCCAATTCAAGTTATTGATTGTCATGTGTATTAGCTCTACCTGTTTCCTTTTTTGTTTTCTTCTTTTTTTTTTGCGTGTCAAGGTTTCTTGCACACGTGCTTTTGTGCACTCCAAAGTCCCTGATAACCACACAGATCTCTGTCACTCTCTTGCACACACACACATACAGAGAGCGTGCAGTCTGATCTTTAGAGTCCCTTGGATTATTAGTAATTGCATTTATTTTCTCTTTGAAACTTATTACATGAAGAACGAGAAGAAGAAGAAAATACCTAACTTGACTCTTCATTTTTTTTTTTCCCTGACTGCTTTTTTAATATACTTCTTAACAAATGTGTGTGTGTGTGTGTGTGTGTGTGCGTGCGTGCATGTCTGCTGTTTGTTAAATCACCCTGAACTGGTTTAAAGATTAAATCTGCAAACTTCTTATTCTCTAAATCGAGATGATCGACTTTAGTCAGATATTATCAGCTATCGGGGACTTCGGCCCGTTCCAGAAGCGCCTGCTCGGGGTCATATGCCTCCCCAACATCTTCTCGGCTTTCCACATGTTTTGCCAGGTGTTTACCGGCCTGAATTTCCCACACAACTGCAACACCAACTGGATTCGGAAACAGGGGCCGAACTTGACATACGAGGAGCAGCTCAATTTGACCGTCCCTAAGGACCAGGCTGGAAAGTACGAGAGCTGTCAAATGTTCATGCCTGTTGAACTTGACCTTGAAACCATTAAAGCCTACGGGTTAAACGCTACACAGAGATGCACCAATGGCTGGATATTTGAAACGCCTCAAGGAACCAGCACCTTGATTACTGAAGTAAGATCGAGTCCTTATTTCTATATATAAAAATATATTCTATATTAAAATTTTCATTTGAAGCCTCATTTTGTATTGCGCAATATTACTTGATAATGGTATGGGGTGTACGTTTGTCCTTCTGGAAAAACAATGATCAATACCCATGCATCAGGCATCTCGCCTCATTACACACACACACACCGGCTAACAGCCAGCGGACGGATCTTTCCGAACTGCTGAGTTTAAGAAAAGTTAAACCTCTATGTAGTCAAAGAATAACTAAGGAACCGTAAGATATTCACTCGATCAGTTGTTTTCAGGCTTTATCACTCGAAGATCTCCCACACCCACCCAACCTGCAGACGCTGCATCTTCGGTTAGCAGATAACCTCATGACGAAATGTCAAATGTTACATTTTTTACCTAAGCTTTGACCGCCTTATTTACACTGGATAACGAGAAACCTCGCTTAACACAAGCCAGCTGATGTCCACCAGTGACTGATACTGTGATGATGCTAGATTTTCTTTTTGAGACTTACACTTTTTAGGTTGGAAATTAACTAGTTAAATCCAACTTTTATTCTGGGATTTCCAAAATCGATGGTCGTTTGTCCAAAATGGGGCTAAAGGAAAAAACTAATAAGGAAACCTAGTTTTGACGTGAAATTTACTCCTAACTACATTAGCTATATATCCTTGTGTGCTCGTCATATAAGGACCTGTTATGTATAAACCATGTGCCAAACTACTTCCTGTGTGAGGACATTGATTGAATTCATAGTTATCAGTTTAATAAACAGAGAGGAGAAAATGCAGGGTCATAAATCTATATAAATAAAAGGAAGGTTTTGTCTGTATTTTAATGAACCAAAACAAGTCTTAAAAAATATTATGTCTGTATGTCTGTCCAGCCAGAATTTGTCACAGCATCACGCAAAACTGGCTTACCAGAATTTAGTGAAACTTTGGCAGTCCTTCTGTATTTGCCTGAAGTTAAACCTGCACCATTAAATTAAATCAACATGTTAAGTAGAAGTGAAGTTATGAGCTTATGAAGTTTTTACATTATACTGCGCCTGCTTCAAACTCTGGACGCATCTTAAATCGAATGCAGTACTTAAATATCCGCCAACCTGGTTAAGTTTAACCTGCAACATAAGTGAAATCAAAATGTTGAGTAAAAGTGATGTTATGAACAGTTATGTTCCGGATTTAATAATCTACTTTAAAATAAACTATCACTGTAATAAGCTGCTTGCTCAATGTAAACAAACACCTGCACCAATAGATATTAATTAAAAACGCTAATAGCTAAAACAATAGTTCATATTTTCACTGCTGAAGTACAACTTGGCGCAAACAAGGCGTAAGTTACTCAACCTTACAGAACGTGATTTATTTGTATTAATAAGTTAGACAGAGAGTTCTGCCGTACAGAAAGACGTAAAGAAACACGTGAATGAGCTTCAAACTTAAATAATATCACTGATTAGCTTATTTTTAGCTTTAACCTTTTAACTACTTCTACAAACATTTTAACTAGAAATGTATAAATGTATAAAACAAATAAAAAACACAAAATTTTTTATCACAAAAATTCAAAGGGTTCCTCAAGGCTTTTTTTTTAAAAAATATATAATTAACCACTTCGAAACATTTGGGGAAAAAAGAAAAACCTTTGGGTTCTCCATCAAACTGTCCCACAAAAGGGCAACTTCAAGATCCTTTAGAATGTTAAATGGATTTGAACGCAGTAGGCTGCTGGGACACGATGTATTATTTAAGTGCCTGATTTGACATTTTCTTTCCATTTTTCTTTCAGTTTAACTTGGTGTGTGACAATAAGAGTCTAAGTGAGACCTCTCAATCCATCTACATGGCTGGACTCCTCGTTGGGGCTTTGGTGTTCGGGTCATTGGCTGACAAGTATGTGTGCTTCCTATAAAAATTCAACCTGTTCAATGGACGCAGTTGGTTCTATTCCCCAACATCGTTCATTACCATTCTGTATTTTACACCGGGATCAAACCAATGATCACTGAAGTGGTCAATATCAGATGGTAAATATTTGTCATTGGTTCTACCCTCGCAGATACGGCCGGCGTTTTGTTCTGCTCATCTCGTTGACCTTGCAGTTTTTGTTCGGCGTGAGTGCTGCTTTCTCCCCCAATTTCTACGTCTACATCACTCTCCGCTTTGTGCTTGGCATCACCATCTCCGGCATCACCATCACTAACAACATCATAGGTATTGTATTGTTCCTTTTAACATCAACGCTTTAGAATGCTGGGATCGTCATTCTTGCCATCCCAGCAGGACATTTTTCCTCATAGGGGACAAACATAAACAGTACAGTAGATTTAGGGTAATTACTCAAGAGGTGGCTAATCATTTTGTGTAGGCCCTGAGTGGTGCGGTGCATCACGTCGCTCTCTCTTCACCATCATTTCTCACTGTAACTTTGCCCTGGGGCTAATGATACTATCTGGGTTGGCCTACGGAATCCGCAATTGGAGGACCCTTCAATTAGTTATGTCCGCTCCAATCGTGCTCCTCGGCGTCTACTTTTGGTAAGGCTTTTACTCTGTTCATCCTTCAATAATGTTATGTTGGTGTGGGTCGATTTGTAGTCTTTTACGATGAAGGTCTTCAAATATGATTGCTGTGGAAACTCTCAGGGTGGCGGCGGGGGGGTTGGATGGTGGTATTGTACAATCAATGAGAAGATGACATGTGCAGGGCAAAATAAATGAACCTGTATACTAGAAGGCATGGTACAATAACTGGTGGCTCAGTAGTTAAGGTTCTGTAGAATGGTTTAATGTCAAGACTACCAGATCCCCTAATGTGAAGCCAGGAAGAACCTTATCCCCTAATTGCTCAGGTACAGGTTTGAAATGGCTTTAAAGCTTTAATTTCTCTCTGTTTCAAGGATCCTGCCAGAGTCTGCTCGATGGCTCCTGACTCGGGGCAAACAAGAGGAAGCAAAGAAGATAATCCTGAACGCAGCCCGCATCAACGGCAGGAAGGTTTCAGACTCTCTGCTGGAAAAGGTACTTGAATCGCCTCCCAGTAAAACAACATTTAGATCTGTGTTTTTTCATTGGAATTTGTAACGTGAATGTGTGGTCTGTCAGCTGGAGGCAGAGAACACAGTCAGAACGGGTACCATGCTGGACCTTTTCCGAGTGCCGAGTCTGAGAAAGAGGACGCTGATCATGTGCTATATCTGGTAAGTTTGAAATGAACCAGTGCTAACAATGCTGATGCGAATATTTTTATGGAAAACTTTAAACCACGTAAAACACTTCCAGATTCTGGGAAGCCATTATATTATCCATTGCATACAATATTATATATCTGATTGCATTAAGCCCAGGATGAGATGTGTTCTAGTCTTTCCCCATGTCGCGTTAGTTATCAGTTTAACCCTTTGGCAGGTTTGTGATCAGCCTGGTATACTATGGAATCAGTCTGAATGTAGGAAACTTTGGCCTGGACATTTACCTGACACAGCTCATCTTTGGCATCGTAGAGCTTCCTGCTCGCCTCAGCTGCTACCCGCTTGTCGAACGCTTTGGCAGAAAGAAATCTCAGAGTGCAGCTTTGCTTCTTGGTGGAACTGCATGTCTCGTCATTCTTGCCATCCCATCAGGTTGGGAGCCCAGAGGCTATTGAGGATGAGTCAATTCATTTGTATTTTGAGATCTGATTGGCTCTTATGATTGGTTCAATTATCCAAAAATGTCGAAATGAAAACAATGAGAACATCACTCAGATTTATAGTCCTTGATGTACTGTAGTAGGTTGTCTTTAATGCATGTACTAAGGTGTTTTGTGTTATTAATATACTGTATACTTTGCTAAATCATCAAATTTCAAATCTTGTCTTCCAGAGTACCCCATAGCGGTGACTGTAATCGCAGTGGTGGGGAAATTCTCACTTGCCGCCTCCTTTACTATAGTGTATGTGTACACCGCTGAGCTGTACCCCACTGTTGTGAGGTAAATAATCGGTAACTTTACATTCCTGGGTATTAAAGCATATTGTATTTGTATTTGTGTATGTATATATATTTTTAGCTTACCTTCGCCATGGTTGACCCGGTGTTGACCGTGTCTCTGCAGGCAGAACGGGGCAGGATTAAACTCCATGTTCGCCCGTGTGGGAGGGATTCTGGCTCCTCTAATTGGTCTACTGGAGGTCTATCATTACGCCATTCCCATGGTGATCTATGGGAGTTTGCCGTTTCTTGCTGGAGCGCTTTGCTTTATGCTTCCCGAGACCCTAAACACCGAGCTTCTGGATCACACTGATGGTCTCATGGATAAGACGTGAGTGGACGCAGCCTTGATTAGTTAATTTACAGCATTTACTGTTACAGTACTGTGCAAAAGTCTTGAGCCATCCCATTTTTTTTCATATTTTACTTCTAAAGAGCCGGACCTTCTTGTAGTTTTATGTAGACTTGATAGTTCCCCTGGCTTCCTGAAGGACTTTCTTGACTCATTTTTGGCAAGATTTTGTCTCTCATTGACATATAAATCATTCAAGCATAAAATCACCATCTAACTGAAGGCATGAACCAATGAGAAACATGTTCAGATGACGACAGATGACCAGGCCGGTGATTAGTATACTGTACTGCTGATGCTGAGTGGGTGGAATAGACGAGAGGGGAAATGAGGTCGCTGTCGAGGTTGTTACATAAACAACTTGTTTTTAAATTATATCTTTAGACATTTTGTAGCATGTCACAGTAAAACATTTGTTCCCGTTTCTATAATTACATTTTTATTTCATTTAATATAAAGAAACTAAGTGATACTAAAGACTTTTGCACAGTACTGTATATGTACATTTTAATGACCTAATCTGTTAAGTCACAAAATATTACTTAAATGGAAAAATCACCTGTTAGATGAATACATGTGATTTTTATTTATTTGTTTATTTGTTTGTTTATTTGTAGGACATCAAAGAAGGAAAGTATTGAAAATGGAAATAACCCACAAGAAACTATAAAAGAGTCACCGAGGAGCACTAAATTATAAAGCTGTGTTTGTTGAAACAATTTCATAAACTTGTGTAGAAGCTTGATAAGTTTTATTGATTTTCATGTACTAGACTAAAGGTTCAGTATTTAAACATAATACTGCTGTAAGTCTTGACTATGATGGATTCTTAGTGAACGTAGACATACAGTATTGTAGATACAGAAGCACTTTACCACTTTTTCTTTCTAAAGCACACATTTATTCTAAAACATTTTCTCCTTGGAATAAAAAAACAAGTGACAGTACAGTTTGCATAATCATTTGTGTGTCAAGTTAGATTTCTGGTGATTATACTAAGATTGATGAAATTTATCTTTTTGTTTTATTTCAAAACCCATTACATAAACTCCTTATGAAAAACCGATCGTTGTTCTTAGGATTACGTTTAATCATTAATACAATTAACAGTGATGAATCAAATATCATTTAATGTCATACGATCCTCATAATGATATTTATTTTTTACAAACAGACTGTATAATATACAGTGCCTTACATAAGTATTAGCCCCCTTTCCACAATTCTCTTTATTTATAAGAGGTTGGTGTCGTTCGCTGTGCTTGGCACCCAGCGTTTCTTGTGCTGCTCGTGGCCGAAGCCTTCATCGTAGTTGCCGTTCTTCCTGAAGAGCTGCTGGTAGTGAAACATGCAGTAGAAGTCTCCGTAGAGGACGGTGTAGTTACGCAGACTAGATTCATACAAGAGAAAAATGACTAATTAAGACAAATGTATTGTGTAAGTATTATAGTACTTAGAGTTTTTGATATATAATATATTTTTTTAATAGAAATTTCAACTATAGAAATGATTTTAGTTAATGCTGACACCTGAATATATTATTTTACATATTTCAAACATAAAGACTGTTGTTTGAATATTATCGTCATTTTTAAACATTGATGACACTTTCCTAACAATAATTCAGGATGATTAATATTCCTTTGTAAACGAAATTAGAGCATTTTTTAAACATAATAGCATAAATGCTATTAAATTTGAGCATTTTGGAAAAGCTTTTTTCAGTCTAGGATATCTGACTACAACAGATGATTCTTGTCTGAAAAGTGGTGTATTAAGTAATATGTTGCTTCCTTTACTGACTTCCAAACATTTTCCAGTAACACTATTATTTTTTTTAATGGAAAAATAAATTATTATTATTTTAATAATGCAGAAGTTACAAAATAAACAATTAAGATCAAATTAAGCCTAAGATTTTTCCAGAGTACTGTATATTTATAAATAAGAGAGGTGTTCAAGTCAAACCGGGACTTGATAAAATTTTTCATGAATGAACCATAGAAGTGATAAGACTCAAAACATTAAAACCTTAATTTTTAATGGTGTAGAAATGTTTTAAACAAGACTGAATGTTTGTAAATGCAGTGGTTCCTGCGAACATTTAGCGAGTGAACATTTAGCGTCTGATACTTCAAAATCGACAGATACAGTAACGTGTCGGCGACTCACAAAGACACGCTTGTGGGAAACACACACACAACCATTTACCAACACCACTTGCACATTATGAGTCAGTCCTGACCTCTCGACAAGAGATTTCTTCAGGTTTGGGGCATTAAAAGAGTTCCCGGGGGGCCAGCGTTTCAGACATGGCTCCGGGGTACTAAGAGAACTTTCTACTTCGATGGAATCTAAGCACTAGTGGAACACTGGGATAAGTGCATTAGTGTAACCGGGGATTATATAGAGAAATAAAGGGAGTTTTAACTCTTATAGTGTAACTGTGTTCTTTTATTCTGTACAATAAAAAGTTCTGGTTTGACTTGAACACTCGTTGTATTTAAGTATTTTTGTCACTTGATACACAATACCAGTTAGGTAAAAACATTTTGCCAGGAAAAAAGCATATAAATATTAAGCTTTGGAGTAAAATCGTGTGAAATGTTGATTGTGAAATTTCATAATTAGTGGTTGATTGGCAAGATTTCAGTTGATTGATAATATTTTAACATTGTATCAAATTAATTATTATTGATTTGAATTATGTCCTGAAGCTTTAGAAGGACTTATTAGACTTGTAGCTTTTAATCAACACATTGTTACACATAGCGGTTATTCATTTATAATTGTCTGATTAACGTTTGGCTGTTTTCATTTATTTTACTTTAAAGTATTAGAAGTTTCAGTTACGTTTCTCACCTGAGTTTCTGCTTGCAGTGCTTGCAGCAGAAGCAGTTTTTGTGGAAAACATGTTTATCGGCTGCTATTTTCTCCATGGAGTAAACTGGTTTTTGGCACGCAATGCACTTGTCCTGAGTGACCAGCTGAAACTACAGGCACATCAGTGCATTATAAATGCTATATACATTATAAATACTGTACTGTATACTGGATGTGGCTCACAGTTAGATATGGAGTCTCAGTAGCATGTACTGTTGATTTGTACAAGCTTACAATTAACTGTATAAATCATCTCATTAGAACAACCTGTAGAAATGCAATACTATCTGAAACTTTTATTTAAATATACATATAAAGGCATGTAAGGAAGACATACTGTTTATTTTTATGACAACTTCTTAATGTGAAGTTTATTAGTGTTTTTTCATTTATTTCCATTTTTCACATTTATTTTACACCATAAAAAGAATGTCCTACATCAGCTGACTGTTGGCACAACATGATTATATGGAATGGGCAAAAAAAAGGTAACAAATACTTATTTATCACTGTAAAGGTCATTACAATACAAAAAAATCATAAATTAACAAATATTATTATGTTTCTGTGTGTATATTAAATATTGGATAATACTGTGTTTCCTTCAAGTTAGAATATGTTCCCTTTTGTGGAACAAGAACACTGAGTTATCAATAAACGACACAGTTTGAGGTTCCACGAAAAGTTTCAACTGAGCACCTTAAATGCTCCTTTGTTTCACCCATCTGGAGGAACCTCTAAAGATAGTGTGGATAATCCTACAAGTGAAGATTTAGCTCCCTGTAAAGGTCTCAAATAGAACTTATAAAGGATGCTAGAATGTTAAACCACCCTGAGTCACCTTCAGGCACCCTTCAGGAACCATTTGAGGAATTAATTATAAAAGCAAACAGCTTATATAACATTGAAAACCATAATAAATCTAAAATCTTTTAAAACCATCCTCATAATTTTCTCAGTGTAACCTCTGCAGGTCACTAAAACATAGACCCATTGGCTGCCTTGAGGAAAAGAATGACTAATTATAAAAACCATACTTATCCAAAAGTTGAAAACTATTTCTAAGTATATTAAATATTAAATGATCTTTTCCAGTTTCTTATGACTGTGCTTGGCCACCTTTAATAGAGTGTGTGTTCATTCTTGGAAATGCAATATGTTCAGTGGTGGTTGGATTGGGCATAATCTGTCTCCTGAAGCATGTTTTCTCATCAGGCTGTGTGGTCATCACAGTAGAGGACGTGGAAGAGTAGAACTTGTTGCCAAAACAGTCTGTTTCTTCGTACTTTTCTCTGATGGTCTTGGTGCCAATAACCGTCTCAGCCTTGGGGACTGTTTGCACTTCCAGCGTACTGACTTGTCGCTTTTCCTTTTCAGCAGGAATGTTGTAGCAAGTCAGAGCTGTGATAGAAGTTTGAGATTTTGGAGATACTGGTGTTTCTGTATTCTTCCTGGCAGTGGATTGGATTGAAATAAATGAAGGCGAGGAAGGAGATCCTGCTCTTGGTTTAGTTTCTGGGGGACTGAGCTCTGACATTGACTTCTCTACTTTCTGCATTCCTGCTTCTGAGGTAGCACTCCTGTGAGGGACTCTGACATTACTCGGACTCTGTGGATTTGGAGATTTGCTTGACCCAATACTAATTTTGCGTATATTACCTGAGATGGGCAAATATTGTCCGGCCATCATGGACTCCTTGAAGAGACCAGACAGACCTACAATGTCCGAGTCAGATTTCAAGGTAGAGACGGAATAAAGTGCTTTCTTAATAGTTTCCTCTATTTCCATAAGTCTTACCAGAGTTTGTTCTTTTAAAGTAATAATTGCAGCACTTGCTTTTTCAAGGTCTCCAAATGCTACCTTCATGGAGGACAACATTTCAGATTCAGATCTCCCTACTTCCTTTTCCACCACCCCATTTTTGGCATTGATATTTTGTGGCACAACCCAATTTGGTACACTTTCAAGTATCTTTCTGATATCACCATCTTCCTGATTGGCCTCTCCTTCAATTTCCTCCACTTTAGAGAGGATAGTTTTCAGCTCTTCTTGCTTTCTCAGCTTGTCAAAGATTTCCATGGCTGCATTTACATTTTCCTTCATGATGTCATCCATATGCACTGATAGCCTTTGCCTTCGTTCTGATTCACTCTCTTTTCTACCTTTCTTTTCCCTCATTGTCACTTTGTTCTCTGGTCTTTCCTTATGTTCATCATTGCTTGGTTTGCAGTTAGGCTCCAAAAGAGCAGGATTTACAACAGTCCTATTTGTAGTCATTTTGATTCTTTTGGGCTTGACAGGTGGCAATGCTTGGCCTGTCTTTATCCCGAAGTTCTGCAGGGAAGCCTGAATCTCTGAGCTACTACCACTCAGTTCAAGCATTGGATCCTTCTTCTCATCTGTGGCTGCATTTCCTTCATGACTGCTTATGGTTATGCAATCCTGGCTTGACTGGATTTCGTTGATGGTCAGACCACTAGGTATTTCAGCACTTCCATAATTCTGTGGCACTTTCAAGAAGGCACATTCTTGTGTTGCTTTCAGATTTGTGAGCTCTGCACATTGTTGTTCTGCTGAGTGTGGTCCAGCTTTGGTTTTATTTAGATCTCCTGCATTGGTGGAAGACTTAATGGCCGTTTTGTTGGCACAAGGCTGTGATTTTAAATGGTCTGGTTTGGGGGGAATGGCTGGCTTAGGTCCAGCAGGCCTTTTACCTTTCTGAAGAGAGGTCTGTTCATGTGTTTGGTCAGTCAGTGGGGAGCATACCAGTGGTTTATTTGCAGACTGTCCTTGAAACAGTCTACTTTCAGCAACTTTATGTTGTGCCTCAACAGTCACCTGTTTAGGCAGATGGGAGGGAGGGCATGCCTTGATCGCTTCAGAGGGGACAACGATATCACTACTCTGTTCAACAGCAGTCTCCCTATTCATTGTTTTTTGCTCAACATGAGTTTTTCCTGAGTTCCTGTAAATCATTGCAGCTTTAAAATCCCCTTTGGTGACATTAAAGCTAGATTTCTTCAAAGAATCCAGAGCTGCTTGGACACTACCCTTAAGAGTCTCTTCTGTTCCTTGTTGTTGCTGTTCATCTTCAAAATTCTGTGAAGGCTCTTTGCTCTCTTCATTCTTGGCTCCTTTGAGGTATTGGTTTTCTGAAGATGTCACATGGGTATCGTGTTGCTTCTCATAAACACTTTGTTGAAGAGCTTTTGCCTCCATTGTGGCCTCTTGGAGACTCGTTATAGCTGCTTGAAGATTTGCCAACGCTTCATTTTCCACCATGTCGGTTACATCTGGCAGAGTTGCAATATTTTCATCTGCTTTTTCACTGCAATTGTCTTTTCCTTCTTGACTGAATAAACTTCTGCCAGGTTCACCTACACTTTTAACACTAAAATTTTCAAACTCTTCATTGGTTGATGTAGTATATCCTTCATTCATCTTTTCCACATAGTTTTTAAATTCTTTTTGGGCGTGTTTCTCAAACTGCAAAGATGACATATCATGCTGGGGATTGGTAGCAAACATCGCTTTAATACTCTTCAGATTTCCTGGAGCAATCACAACATGTTGCTCCCCTTGCTTAAGTTTGCTCACATCTTCATCTGATAGACTTTTCAAATGACCCAAACTTTCATAATCAGCGGAGTTCGGGAATAGTTTCACATCACTTATTCTGTTTTCATCATCCCTGCATGAAATTATGGCATCACTGACAGTAAAAGGTGGTGGGCTGCACATTTTGGGTGGAGTATCATAGTTTCTACTCGTCAGTTTTATTCCTGTTGGCTCCAGCATTGTTTGATAATTTCGATCCATCACAGTTCCATCATGGCTGTCATGCCTATAAAGAACATAAACTAATGTCTCCACAGATCCTGTTGCTTCTTCTTGTATTAAAACTCCTTTTCCAGGACATGTTTCTTGACCAAGTAGGTCTTCGATGACCTGAACCAAGTTTGTGGTTCTGTACTCTTTGTCTTGGTTAACTGTGAATGGCAGTTGGTGAGTTGGTATGTTTATGTTCTTGATTTCTACATTACCTTGATCATCTTCTTTTAAGAAGGCTATAACTGGGTTAAGATTTACTCTCACCAAAAGCTGAAGCAGGACACCCTTCATATTTCCCATAACCACTTCTTCATGTTGAATTTCTGGACTCTTTTCTTGGATAAAGCTGTAGTTTGCCTTTCTCACATGCCCAGCCTCACTGGCTTCAAGGAGGGCTCCATGAGAATGAATGACACTGAAGCCATCAAGAGAAGTTAAGGATTTTTTCATGTTCTCATCCATGGTCTCCAATTCTGCATCATTTTGCCAATTGATTCTGTCCAGAGGTGTTGATTCAAACATCTGTGTTCTATTCCTTACTTTTGTCTTTAGAGTTTCATCCTCTGTGCTAAAGTTGTCATTTAGTGGTGAGCTGCTCTCAGTGTCAAACCCCTTTTCAAAAATCTCTTTTGTTCTAGATATACCTAAATACACTTCACCACAATCTTGATCTACATCTGTAATATCTATAATGCTAAGGTCACTGTTTCTTTTAATGGTGTCAGTTTGGTATGTTTCAAAATCCCTCTTTTGCTTTTGTACCGCTCCTTTTTCATCTTCTGAGATAACAATTCTCCCTGGAAAGACATCATCTAGGTCCTCTCTTGAAGTTTCAATAAACTGATCTTCAAACATTTTTCTTTTGGCCTTAACATTTACCCTAAAGTCCTCCTCTTGGGTAAGTGTTTCAACAACTTTTTCTGGAATCTCATCACCAGACCCTTCTTCCTGAAAGCAGTTCAAGAGCTGTTCAAATTTGTGTTCTCCTTGAATGCTCTTCTCCATCAAATGCATTTGGTTGTGGGGGTCTTCGGTGTTGACGGCACCGTTCTCAAATATCCAACGCCTTGACTGGACCTCGCCCTGGTATTCGATATCCGTGGCAATGCCAGAGTTTAGTATGTCAGCAAACTCCTCCTCCACTGCATTTCCCAGGCTTTTCAGCTCAGGGCAGGTGTGTTTCAGGAGTCGTCTCAACTCACATTTCTGTCGTTGTTCATACAGTGCAGAGATAACCTCTTTTGAAGGAGGTGTTGGAATGGGGGACTGGCTGTCAGCCCTGGAATTTGGTTGCGGCATGGGAAAGGTTAGGTCTGGCTGTGCTGAATCATCTTTGGAGCATGGGGCTTGCTCACAGTCTTTTGGTGTTATGTCAGCCATCTTAAGATAAAACATACTGTTATCATCTTGGTCTTCAATAAAATGGATTTGTCCACAATCCAAGCATTCATGCATGTGGTTAAGATACATACCAGTTGTTAGGATGCAAACCAACATGCCATTGAAATTCCATTAGCGTTCCATTTGAAATGTTCCAGCGGGCCAGGTGAAATAATTAGTATGTGTGTTATATTCTAGCATTTTGAACAGAATAACACTAAACATGTTATGAAGTGATATTTAGAAGTTATATTGAATTCAGAGCTACAGATATTGCATCATCTATTGTAGATCTTTAAATTTTGCCAAATTCCACCCCCTAGCGACAGTAACCTTGTCCTAACACTTTTTTACCCAAGGAATGAAGATCGTTAAATAACCGACTCATATAAACATTTAACACATTCAACACGTTAGTGGCTATAAGTTGATCAGAGACACAGTTTACAGGTTAGTAAGTTGACACATTAATGTAAGAGCAACAAAACAGTGACTCATTTTCTACATGCATCACACTGCTATTAATGTGACCTTGCTTAGCCTTTATAAAAATACAACTACTTGGGACAGATCCTACAAGTTAATCCTAACTGAATTAATTGAAAATGTGAATGAACAGATTTCTTTTCTTACTTTGAAATTTTTTGGTGTGGTTGGAGATGTACAATCTTGTTTCTGTAGAAAAGGAAAGCAAAAAAGGACATATGTTTAGTTATGGATGTATTATGCATTAAGTACTATTTATGTTAAAAAAAAAAAAAAAAAAAAGGTTATGCTTTGGGACAAAACATGGTATTGGTGCTAAAAAAATTTTAACTACCTAAAAAAGTGAATTTAGTACCATGTTTTATAATACTTAATGCCTTTTATCTCCCAGTCTGTGCTTAGTTTCTTGTAAATATGCATACACATTTATATTTTCATCAAAGAAAAAGAAACACATTCTTTAAATATATTTTTTTTACCTTTATGTGTAATGTGTATAATTTTTTTTAAAATTAAAATCTTTCAATGATCTTAATTGTCATTCAGATGAAAGTTGGACATAAACTTGAAAAAGGGTATTTTTCTAAAAATGCACAATTATTAAGATATTGCAACATGCATTTGACATGATACAGATTTTTTGTTTTTTCAGCTTTTACCAAAAATCTTTTTTAAAGCAATTTAAATATTTTTACAGGTCATATGCTTCTAGAATTTTAAACTGATTTTAGTACTAATACTCATAAAGAAATATGAATAATTAGAATTTGTAAATATTATTGTTTGAGGCGAGACAGTAATAATGCAAAAAATATCCATTTTTGGGGCACGTATAAAATCATCTCCAAAATGGCTGAAGTTAGCAACTTAGGAAAGCGAGATTGGTCACTTCCATGTTGCATAAACTTCAGAAGTACACTAGCATATTTGGCACAAAATATTTTAGTATTATATGTAAAACATAAAAAAAAAAAAAATCAGCACCAAGACTGTGTTTTGGCTGTTTATCATTGGATTATTTCAGAAAAGACAAGTAAAAAAGTTATATATATAATAATAAGTTATATTTTCTTTTCTAATCATTAAAAAATCATTCTATGGATTTATTGTTTTTCATAAATTTTCTGTGACTTTTTTCAATTTCTAGAGAAAACAAGGCTGAGAGGCCCAGCTGCTTCCACCTGACTCATTCTCCTATTCCCTGACCCCTGGCTCAGCAGTTTGAGCAGAAGAACAAAAATGAGTACAAACTGTTTTTAAAAGGGTCCCTGCTGGGTCTGCAGCTGCCACTTTAGACAGATATAGTGCAGAGATAGCTTTGACAGAAATAGGGAACTTCTCCCGTCCATACAAAGTGGAGCTTCTTCTGATGTCGGCAATTGATTTCCGTTTATCTTCTATGGTGCAACAGAGAGATGAATAAAACATTAGATTATTAAAAATAAAAAAAACTTTTTTAAAAAAGGCAAATAAATGTTTGGGACCTCTCTGTGCCCGTGCTACCATGGCTTTGCTCTTTGAATGACAAAAACACAAAAAGAATGTGTGGGATGTGAAATATATCTGTTCCTCACTGGGATGTGAGTGAGCATGTTATTATGTGGGCAATGTCGTTGGCACTCATGGATAAAGAAGGCTGTGGCAGAATGAGAATTCTATGGTAAAGAAGGTCTGAAGAGTTTACCTAAAGATCCGAGGAGTGTACTCCAAACACCAGGTGAAAGTATTCAAACATTTTATACACAGTACCAGGAATGACAATGATAAAGATGGTTTGACCAGGTAATCAGACTCATTCACCCTGAATATCTTTTTTTTTTTTTTTCCCAAGCAATAAATACATAAGCTACTGTTCACATTGCTGAAAGAACCAGTATTTCCAAACCACGGTTGCAAATACCCAACATTTGTTCTTCATGTTCGTAGTGTCATAATATTACTATTATTAATATGAACAATAATAATAGCTTAAATATTAAACTTTTACTTACATGACTACTCTCTTCCCTGATTGTCCTGTAATTCCTTAAATGAAGTTATTACACTGCCGCAGTGTCCGATCTGTGTGCTTCTCTAAGTGTGTGTGTGTGTCCTTTGTGTATGTCAAAGTGCCCATGGCTTCTGTGCTCCGGGTGACAGCTGACCTCCTTATCCCAGTCCCTCATAGGCTGTGGTTATTTTAGGCCTAATATTTCCCCACCAGGCTGAGTCAGTCAGGCTCATAGTGGTGAAAAATACCATAACCCCCCACCACTCCACCACTCCATCCTATTTCCGACCCTCAATATGCCACTTGACCTTGGAAAGCACTTGGACTTTATTTTAGCTTCAGTCATGCGAGGTGTCTAGCGTTGCTCTTTTCAGAACAGTAGCATGAGGTCTTTTGTTTACTTTTGTCAAATATAGTACGTTCTGTCAGACATACTGTATATGTACATAGTCCTGTCAATTTTTTTTTAACGGTGATGGATCATAACTGCTGCAAGCTAAATCGAGCCAGTCACGAACTCAACCTCAATATGACATCACCATAATTGTTTTGCGTAATGTTACCTAGCTTCTTACAAACTTGGAACCTGTTCATATGCTGTGCATGCTCTTTGTATACTCTTATTTCCTATTTACAAATTTATACACTGATCAGCACGGCGTGGGGGGGGGGGGGGGGGGGGGG
>JAQQZS010000019.1:17908862-17920171 GCA_030068045.1 Platyallabes tihoni | reverse complement strand
TTCAAATTTTATTTGTCACATACACAGTCATACACAGTACGATATGCAGTGAAATGCTTACACGACCGCCCGTGACCTTAAAAATTTAGAAACAATTAACAAGAAATAAGGAATAAATAGTTGAAACTATAAGAAAATAGAACAAAATATGAAAAAAAAAAATATATATATCAAAGAGAAATATATAAGAAACATAAAAACCTATATGTACAAAAGACAAAATAGCAGTTTAAGTGGAAATAAAAATAGAAATAAATGGAAATGTCCAGAAAGTGTGCAAATGTGCATGTATGTGCAAATGTGAAATGTCCAGGAGTGTCCAGTACCAGCGTATGTGCATCTGTGCATGAGTGAACTTCTACTTATTCTACTACTACTTTTAATACCGCTACTTTTACTGCTACTACTTCTTCAACTAGTACTTCTGTTTCTACTACGTCCACTGCTACTATTAGTTCTACTACTACTTCTACTTCCACTTTTACTACTTCAACTACTTCTGCTTCAACTACAGTATTTCTACTACTATTACTTCTACTTCTACTACTACTTCTACTTCAACTACAGTACTTCTACTACTCTTACTTCTACTTCTACTACTACTTCTACTAGTACTACTACCACTTCTTCTACCATTACTTCTTCTCTTACTTCTACTTCTACTACGACTAGTTCTACTACTACTACTAATGTAACATTTCTGAGTCCAAGATCACAAATCTTAATTTAGAAATTCATGCAAATCAACAAAAACATAAACATGGTATGCAGTATCCAGTATACACAACCAAACTATTTTTTTTCAGTTAAATGTTATTAGTGCGTTGAGAGACATTTGGACTTATTAAAGCTCCCACTCTGTGTGTGTGTGTGCGCTCTACAACAGTCATACACCATCTGTACTTTGCTGTACTTGGCTGATTCGAGGATTGTAAGTCACTTTTCCCCTCCATTTCTTTATAAAAAACGGAGGAGTGTTGAGGCAGCGCATTCCACTGGGAGATCTCTTTGACAAGACAGGGCCAGAGTGCAGAGTTCATCACTCTCCTGGGCCCCTGACCTCCAACGTGTGAGAGAGAAAGAGGTGGAGGGTGAGAGTGTGAGGGACGCAGTTAGGATAGGGAGAGGGAGACTCTCTCACAAAAATAGAGAGATATATGAAAAAGTAATTGCTCTCCCCTTTCCTAACTTGTTTTTGGTAATACTGAGTTAAATTTAAATTGCCACATCCAGGCCTGATTACTGCCAGATGTGTTAAATCAAGAAATGACATAAAGATAGAACATGTCTGACAAAGTGAAGCATGCTAAAAGATTGAAAACTTCAACACTAATGATTGAACACGTCAGCTCTAATGAACACGTTTTGGAGATGGTGTGATGACACCACTTTTTCCTTCCTGATACTGATACCTACATCTCTTTCTGTTCCCGTTCCTTTATCCTGAATAATATTTTTTGTCTTTCTCTTGCATTGAAGGAGGAATTATGAGGCAAATCATCTGAAACAAATCACCAAAACTCTTCCACTTCATTTTTTTTTTTTTTTTTTTGCATAGCCATGACACTTTCAACTCTGCACGCTGCAAACCTTATCTGCATTATCGGGTATTTGTCTACATATTTGGTCTTGTGATAGGATTAGGCAAAAGGGCTGCAGACTGGCAGCTGATAGCGTCTCCATTACAGCCCTCCCCCCTTCTGTGTATTTGTGTGTGTGTGTTAAACCCCTTGTTTCTTAATTGCTCCATACACATTCATTCATTCTAATTCACAAACAAGATAATTTCTTATCTTTAACCCTGAGCACTGACGTCTTTACCCACACACACACACACACACACACACACATAAACCCTTCAGACGTACACATTTTGAAAGACGTTCCGAGAATGTCTCTACCTCCTTTCTGACACTTCTTTCAATCTTTATGTGTATAGTGTACAGTATCAGGTGTTTTTGTTACTAGTATTTTTTGCGCTCTATTTGCAGCCATTACTGACAAAATCCTATCTGAGCATGCAGACACAGGAGCAAGGAAAGAGCTGCGATACGATCTAATCAGTGTGAGATCTTGTGTGGTGATCACATTCCCTTGGTTGCCATGTGCCCTGTAGGTAAACAGGCCCATTTCTCAGATGCAGGGACCAGTTGTGCCCTGAAGGGGGCAGTGTGTGATGTCCCTCGCTGAGACCACCTGCACGATAGAGTTTTTTTTTTTTTTGTTATAATTATTAGTAAATAATATAAGTAAATACACAGTGCTGCATCATCACACTGGTGGCAAGAAATTGTCAAGATATTTTTCTTCATAAACATACAACTTTAATTAACTTTTAACTTCTCATAAAGCCGTCGTACCTGAGATTCCTTGAGAGAGACGGAGTACCAGGAGAATGTTTATTCCAGGACAACTGTTGTGCTGTGTGATGGTGATGATTTAGACTTGCAGTTTTTTTTTTAAATTACATTTTTCAAAGTTTTTTATTTATTTATTAAAATTTCATAACACACTTGTGTAAAGTGTAAAGGTATTACATCCAGAAACAAGTGATGAGGTTTGGTTCAATTAACGTTTGTTCTAGGAACGTTTTTCATGTTTGTCCCTGTAACACTATTTGATGTTTGTTCTGTTTTTCATAATTGGTTCTTATAGCGTTATTTAGTGTTTGTTAGAGGAACGTTTTTCATGTTTTGTTCCCATAATGTTATTTAGTGTTTGTTCTAGGAAATTTTATTCTTTTTGTTTGTTCCTGTACCGTTATTTAGTGTTTGTTCTAAGAACGTTTTCCCTGTTTTGTTCCTGTGATGTTATTTAGTGTTTGTTAGAGGAATATTTATCATGTTTGGTTCCCATTAAATTCTCTAGTGTTTGTTCTAGGAATTTTTCTCTTTTGTTCCCATGATCTTATTTAGTGTTTGCTCTACGAAAGTTTTTCTGGTTTTGCTCTTATAACGTTATTTAGTGTTTGTTTTAGGAACTTTTTTTCAGCTTTGGGTCCCATAACATTGTTTAGTGTTTGTTGTAGGAATGTTTTTCAGGTTTTGTTTTCATACCATTCTGTGGAGAGTTTGCTCTAAGAATATTCTTTTAAGTTTGGATCACACAATGTTATTTAGTGTTTGTTCTGGTAACTTTTTTAATGTTTTGTTTCCATATCATTACTGTATTTAGTGTTCGTTCTAGGACCTTTAAAAAAATGTTTGAATCCCACAATGTTATTTAGTGTTTGTTCTAAGTTTTTAACTTTTTTAATGTTTTGTTCCCATTACATTATTTAGTGTTTGTTCTAAGGAGTTTTTTTTTTTTTTTTTTGTTCCCATAACGTTATTTAGTGTTGATTTTAGGAACTTTTTTCCCATTTTGTTTCCCTAAAATTGTTTATTGTTTGTTCTAAATGTGTTTCAAGATTGGTTCTCATAACATTATTTAGTGTTGGGTCTAGGAATGTTTTTCAAATTCGGTTCTTTTAATGTTATTTAGTATTTGTTAGAGGAACTTTTTTCACATTTTGCTCCCGTAAAGTTATTTAGTGTTTGTTCTTCACAATTTTTTCACTTAACATTATTTAGTAAGTGCATTTTTCAAGCTTGCTTCCCATAACATTCTTTCTCATTATTTAACATTTCAAGAAAGTTACATATATAATGTCGTAGCAGAACGTTGTCGTAAGAACCTAACAAGAGTGTTAGTAAATGTTTCCTGTAAGCTGGAAAGTTTCCCCTTTTATCAGCATAAAAACATCTCATACCACAAACCACCTTTTATTTTTAAAACTATGCAAGCTGTACAACACACAGTGTTAATGCTGCTCAGTGATCTGTACAAATACTAAAGTCTATAATATGAAATTGTTGTAGGTTCTTGATTTACTCCCAAAATAGCTCCATGCTAAAGTGTGCCCTCTGACTGTACACTGGTTTTGTGCCAGCTTGTTTTGGAAGCTGCTTCGTTATGTCATTGCTCGGTTCCTCTGCCCAGATTCTGTGTGTGTGTGTGCGAGAGAAAGCTTGATTAATGGCCACAGTCAGGCAGGGATGGACACCGGAGCCGAGCCGGAGCCGTGCGTGATGGCCAGTCGCTAATATTAGACGCCACAGTAGCTTTAAACGGCAGCCAGTGGTTTTGTAGTCACACCTAATTTTCGGTGCCCTGGGGAGACACGACTCCAGCGAGGTAGACAGGAGACGCCTGAACTTTTGTAGAACATGTGAGAGGAGTTGGACTTGGCGAGAGTATCACAAACAAGGCCAAGCAGACGGTGTTGTTATGACTGCGTTGTTTCCCTCTTCAGGGGTCTGTGTTTATCAGGAGGCGCTGGAATTCAGATGTAAAAGAGTGTTACTGTACTGTATATAGGGGTGAGCGGCATGATTATGCACAAGTATATCATCCTGGGACGGAATAAACTGTAGATTTTCGAATCAGACATCAACAAAGCCACTGTGACTTCAGGATATTTAACATTTCTGCATTTACAGATGAAATGATCAGGAGATTAAATCAGACATTTGATAAGATAATGAAATGATAATGGCATAATGACTCATTAACCTCACAATCATCTATCACAGTCCCAATTTATCACAGTGGCACTATTACTTATTAATAGGTTTTTATAAAATTATTTCTGATATATTTTTTTTTAGACACCCAAAAAGTGAAACCCAGAAAAGCCCTTTGTAGCGTTATTATTATAATATTATTATAACTACTGTATATGCTTAATTGAAAACTCACTGGCTTACAGCAAAACAACAACAAATAACACAAGTGCAGTATTAATTAAAACTGAAATATGGTACAAAATTCCTTTTTATACACGTGCACAGTACGTGGAAAGGTGAAGAATTGAGAGCTGAATAAGTAACATTATTTTAGGTACAGTCTTGGACTCTGCCACTGGACTCCTTCACTACAGTAGATCACACAGCATCATCAGAGACCATCATCCTCCCACCCAAGTCACAAACTCTTTTTGATCTCCTTCCATCACAGACAAGGTACAGGAACATTCAGTAGTGATGGAAAGTTTGAATCATTTTAGTGACTCGGTTCTTTGAATCTCATTCATCAAAATGAACGAAGCTTTTTTTGAGTCAATTAGTTCATTTGGTTAGTTCTTTTGATAAGAAATAAAATAAAATGTTGCATTTTCAATAAAAAAAGACCCCCAATATGTCTACATACACAAATTTTGGCTATAGTTCCAGTAATGAATATTACAGTGCAGCAAAGAACATATTATAATAAACAGAATGAGTAGCTCACCTCATATATCTTCTAGTCTGAGTCATTTGTTCTTTCGAATCTATTGCACCGCGTAGCGTCTCTGGGAGACACGTGACAAAAGACCGAACGACTCGGAGTAGAAGAGTCATGGAGAAAGAATCGTTCAATTCTGTTTCCTGTACATAACCTACGGAGGTTTTTGCGAAGCTTTGCGCATGCGCGCCCAGGAGAAAATGAATGAATCACTCTCCGAGACGACTCGTTCTTCTGAGTCATGTTAAAGATTCGTTCAAAAAGAATGAATCGTTCATGAACGACCCATTACTAACATTCAGCAGATTCAGGTCCAGCTTCTGTCTCTCACCAGTCACACTGCAAAACTTGAATGTTACCAGTAATACACCTCAATAACTGTATTAGTCTGTTCTTATTAAATACTATCCACATGTATATCTATATATTTGTATATATCCCTAGACTCTCTTAATCAGAGGGTGAGTCAAAAATTATCCGCACTCCGGTTATATTATACCTTCTCTCGGCCACACTGTCTTATCAAGGCTACTGTCTCTCCAGTCACTGCTGTCCAGGTGTGAACGTGTTACATCAGTTCATTTGTAACTGCGGTGCGAGCAAAAACGGACACCCCACTTGTGATTTTGCAAGAAGAGCAGCGTGCTGAAACAACTCAGAGAAGAGCATAACCAGAAGCGTTTTGATATCTGTGAACAAAATTTGGAGCGATACTCTACTCTAAGGAAGGTGAAAGAAGTTTCTTAAAGAAAATCATTACTGGAGACAAGACACGGGTTCATCACTACGAGCCTGAGAGTAAACTGAAGAGTATGGAACGGGAACATCCTAAACACTGACCGAGCAAAAGTTCAAAAGTCAACCATCAGCTGGAAAATTCTTCAATGCTTACAGTTTTCTGGGATTCTCATCTTGAGGGCCAGAAGTATTTTAACACTATCAGGAAAAAGGTTCAACAATCAACAGTGCTCGTTACCTCGAGACGCTTATTGAAGATCTGAAGCTTAAACTTGTGATTAAACGCAGAGGATTGCTATAGAAGGGCGTCGTGAACCGGCATGACGACACACATCATTCACACACTTCTGCCCACACTGTTGACACTTCGTATCGAGGTGGTAAAGCATCCTCCTTAGAGACCTGATCTTGCTTCATCGACTTGACTTTCACCCATTTGGTCTCCTGAAAGCGTCGCTACAAGGACAAAGAGTCACTTCTGATGAAGAAGTGAAGACAGTGGTGCATTCGTGGCTCACAGCTACGACAGGTTGTCCTACAGTCGTTGTCCTATATAAACAGTAACACATTAGAGCAGGTGTATTAACAGAATCAAGAGTTCCCCACCGCTGTGGTATAACATCCTGGAAGGTGATATCATCATAAGCAATAATCAAGCACTGATGTTTTACACTGCATACTGTATAGTATAATATCACTGAATGCAGTATATCAGCTCCTTTTCAGTACAGTACAGTAGAGCTGTATATGTTTCTACAGTCGATGGCTGCCTCCTGTATAAAGACTCATGATTATGATTTGTAAAAACGAGAAATAACGTCAGTACAGGAAACATGCCATTCATTTTCCACCACCGACACGTGCACCAGAAAAAGCCAGCAGATTACAACGTGATCTCATGAGCTTATCCTGGCCATGACAGACCTGGCAGTGGATATTAATACACCCGCGGTTCCAACGGCATGCACCGCGCACGTATGAGAAAATATCTGACAGGAGCTATTTATAGCCCGTCAGACAGGGATCTACTCGGACCTAGCGGCGGGCTATTTCCGCGAGCGTCTCTCACAGAAATAGCAGCAGCACTTCGGATAAGAACAAAGGGGAACAAAGAAACCTGGCTGTGCTTTTTACATTTGTTCCCCCAGCTATTTATAACTCTACAGTAGCAATTAGCAGACACGAGAGTGCGCTTTATACTGATGATCGGATGCTCTCGATTTTTCCAGTGCATCGAGCGTGTGAGTTTCAGTATTAGCGTCATCACATCCAGAAGATGCTCATGAAGCAGGAAGTGACCTTGAGCCAATTTTCCACCTGCCCAAATCCCCCCCCCCCAACCCCCCCCGCCCTCCCAAACGAAGGAGAATTGCACAAATTCCCCCGAGCACGCTATAGCCTCTTCACCTTGGCCGCGGCGGGAGCTGCAGGCTGCAGGTGATCAGGAGATAGCAGCGGACAAGGAGCATAAAGCCGTGCCTCCTTATTGCTCTGAGAAACCTCGCAGGATGAAGAACGTTCATTTGGAGCCATTCATCAGTCTTGACACTTTAATAAGAGGCTCTTGCAACGGGGTCCGAGCCCACCGCTACCTGGAAGAAGCAATTTTCCCCTCTGCGTGCTCCCGGACAGTGAAAAAAGAGGCGAATGAAATGACATCTCCTTAACCAACTGGCATATCAGCGCTCCCAGAGCCTGCGCGATTCATTACCAGGAAATGTTTAGCCTGTGTCTCATTAATTTCAGACTTGTGACTGTCATCAGTGTTATTGAATGTTGCAGTTACAGTAGGTGCTGTTGAAGCAGGTTGTTGTGTTGTTACTAGGAAAGAAAAGCGGTGCTGGAGTTAATAACAAGGTCAAACATGAAGTCGTCACTATTAAAGGAAGAGGTCAGGACATTAAAGACAACAACAAAAAAAGAGCTAGACGGTTCATGTTTGTTAATAATTTACAGTATGTCCCAAACTATATCAGGAAGTGCATACAGTAAGTGTGTGTGTGTGAACATTTTTGCATGCTTTAGACTTTCATTGTTTTTTTTAACATCTCACCACAAGTGGAATTGAACAACACGGTGTACGTTTGATTTGCTGAGCCGCTTCTTTAAGCACAAACAGTACAGTAAGTCTGTTTATAATACACAAGTGGAGACAAGTACAGGTACAGTACATTGAGAAAGAACTGCTTGGAAAAAAAAATATCCCCAGATCCAGTAAACAAATCTTTGAAGGATTTCAGCACTGTATTACATACTGTAATTTGTGTAGTGTTTTCCTAATTTCATTATTTTTTTTCCCACTTCACCCTGCTTTAGGCTTTAAGGCTTTACTCGTATTACCAGAATGAGCCAACAGTTTGGAAAAAGAGGTGCGGTTAAGGAAAGGCCCGGTCGCTGACCCGTGGATGTGAAAATAATACAAAATATGCAGCTGTGAAGACAAGAAAACAATTAGACTTTTTTTCTTCTTATCTTTTTCTTTTTCTTTTTTTTAATCTCCAGGCGGATTGAGGGTTCACCATTTTTATGAGAAGGGAAACGATTTACAATAAACAGGAGAACAAGACAATTATCAGTACTTATCTATCATTAGGAACACGTGCAGCTTTTGAAACAAACGCACCTCCAGTATGTTAGCCTGAATCCTTTGAAATATGCCAACAATATGAAATTTTATAGCCTTGAGTCTGCTAGTAAAAATCCTTCCAGCTGCAGGAGGGTGGGGGGGGGTGGGCTTTGCATTATTCTCTGATTAGCCTCGTTCTTTTAATGTTCATGAGAAAGACCTCAGTCGGCGAGGCATGCTAGTCGGCTTCTTGTGCAGCCGCGTAATTAAACGGGGTGAGGTGTGTTACTACCCGTAAGTGGACAATCTGCGATGTGAGGAACAGATGTGGCAGGTGCTGGACAGCATTCAGGATGAAGAAAGAAAAAAAAAGTTTGGTAGATTTTAGCAATGCACTTGAACTTAAAGTTGGATGGATTTATGGTGGGTAATGTAATAAAGTAATACTGTTGCTGCAATTATATTGGCATGTTAAACAGGTGGAGAGATGTACAGTAGCATGACTGTGGAAAATGTTTATGATGGGTTTAGGCGGTGCAAAAATGTCCCGAGCCCCCCTTATTTTTGTAGTTTATGTATGTAACAACCTCAGCAGCGACCTCATTTCCCCTCTCGTCTGTTCCACCCATTCATCTGATCATCTGTCATCATCTGCACCCTGCACCTTTTTCTCACCATTCATGCCTTAAGTTGGATGGATTGTTTTTTGTGCTTTTTTATGCTTGAATGATTCATAGGTCACTGTGTGGCATAACAAACAAAAAACATTCCCCTGAAACTGCCCAGAATGTCTGGCTCTTTGGAAGCAAAACATGAAGAAATAGGGAAGGAGGGGTCAAGACTTTTGTACTGTATATCTGAAAAAAAAAACTGTTATAACTGGATGATTCGTTTTCTTTGTATGAATGTTGGATAGAAATAAAAAGAAAGAAAGAAAGAAAAAGAAGAAAAGCCACCTCTGTCACCTCTGCCTGTCTCTCCTGATAAGAATGGACTGCTGATTTAAATAAAATGAAATCATCAGTGAATATTAATTAAATTTTTTAACAGCTTTCATCTTCTAACCCTTTAAAGGACCCTTAAACATTCCATTTGTCGCCAAGGTCGAGGATACTACTAGGATACTTCCTCTTAACCTCTATTACTCATACCCATGATGCCTTCATTTGACGCACTATTGGCTATAGTTCCAGTAAATTTTGGCTATAGTTCCATTTTACAATGCAGCTAAGGACATATTATAATAAACAGAATGAGCAGCTCACCTCATATATCTTCTAGTCTGAGTCGTTCGTTCTTTTGAATCTATTGCACCGCATAGTGTCTATGGGAGTCACGTGACAAAAGAACGAACAACTCGGAGTAGAAGAGTCATTGAGAAAGAATCGCTCAATTCTGTTTCCTGTTTGTAACCTACGAAGGTTTTGCGATGATTTGCGCATGCGCGCCCAGTAGAAAATGAACGAATCACTCTCTGAGACGACTCGTTCTTCTGAGTCACGTTAAAGATTGGGTCAAAAAGAACGAATCGTTCATGAACGACCCATCACCACTGTGCATGTCTGAAAATATTCATGCATGTGGTGCGGCATGCGGAGCAACGTGACGGAGCTTCGGGCGCATCAGAACGCACCATGCCGTATCCTTTCTAATATGTTAGAAAAAGACTGTTTTTTACCGTTTGAATAACTCCGGGCTGTTGTGATTGTGTTTTTTTTTCCTGCTATAACATGCTTAAAAAACCGGATCAGATCATCCTATACCGACACCGCTGACCAGCGTGGGAACGCTCAGCTTGGTTTCTATAAATGCACCGAATTAGCGCCGCACGCTCTATAAGGCTGTGTCATTCTCCTCACCCTGAATGATGTCATAACAGCCTGAAGGCCATGTTCATATCAGGAGCTCCTATTTTACAGCTCCTATTTTGCCACCTGCTGCTTTCAGAGCCCTTATTAAAAAAGAATGCTAAAAATACCGCATGCACATGCACGCTCCTGCACCCGTGTTTGCAAACATGGTCATATAAACTCGAGGACGCGACGCTAAAAGTAGCTGACCCCCAATGCCCCACCCCCCGTTCATTTATTTGGCCTGTGTTGGAAATCACTTCCGAATCGTGATCTAATAGTGGGCACGGTTTAGGAATAGCAACAGCCATCCCTGCAAAACCACAACGAGACTCCGGGAGCTGCAGGATTTTCCTGAGCCAAGTACGCCTTTGAAAGTCGATGCTGAGGGAGAGCGCGGGCGGCGCTGTTCTCTGCCCCCGGGGCAACACAAACCTTTGGCTCTGGAATGGGCCGCGGTGCTCTCGTTTTCTCGCTCTCTCTAGCTCTGTCTCTCTCTAGCTTTTTCTCTGCTTATGGAAGTCGACGCAAACAGAAATCTATCAATAAATAATGCAGAGCGGAGATGCACTCGTCATCTATTATGAATAAAGAGTCGCATGTGAGCCACGAGCACTATAAAATGTGACACTTTTGCTGACAAGCTCAAACGATGATGGATGTCTGTGGTTGCGCAGTTAAAGGACTCCATATTCAAAGTGTTTGACCTCCTTGATTTTCAAATCGATTCGGATGCCTCGGTACGTCGCAGTCCCAAAGGTCAGGAAAAACACGTCGACAGTATACCAAAGGCTTCAAAAAAAAAGGTTCAGGCTTTAGGATGTTGAGAACCTTTAACTATCAAGATCTTTTATTTATGATGTATTATGATGGGGGAGGGGGGGGGGGGG
>JAQQZS010000019.1:17851418-17863417 GCA_030068045.1 Platyallabes tihoni | reverse complement strand
TCATTGTTCGTGATCAGGCCGACCACGACAGTGTCGTCAGCAAACTTGATGATGGTGGTGGAGTTGGTAGTGGCCACTCAGTCGTAGGTGTATAAAGAGCACAGCAGGGGGCTCAGAACACAACCCTGGGGGGCTCCAGTGCTGAGAGTGAGGGAGGCTTACACACATACTGCAGGGAATTGGGGGATGTGAACTTAGCTTAATCTGCACATCTTTGGGGTGTGTAGGCATGCAAACTCCATGCACTCCGACCCAAGATGGGAATCAAACCCAGACCCTGGAGGTGCAAGGCGACAGTGATAAGCCAGCTGACACAATCTTCAACTTAGCCCAGATGTTTTCAATTAGCCAAGGCATATTAGATGATGATGGTGATGATGATATTAAGCGGACTGAAGCCAAACTGAGAGCCTGTTTATTACCTTTTTAAAATTAAAGAGAAATCTGTGTGAGACTTCTCAGTTTTAAACAGATTCTCACAGAAACTTTTTGTCTGAGATTATTACTGGCAAAATTAGTGTCGTTACCCAAATTAGCTTGAATTATTTTGCAAATCTAAGCAAGCGTGTCAAACATGTCTTGGCTGACTGACTACATTTGGGCTAATTAAATTTTTTATTTTTTTTTGCCAAGCTTTTCATTTTTGAAATAGATTTTTTAGTCCTAAAAACTGAGATCTTTAATATGCTATTTTTCATGCATTTGTTAAACAGTAACTGAGAAAGCTCTGCAGTCGGGTTTTTGAAATCGTGTCAAAGGTCTGTGGAACGGTTTCATCTTGTAACAAACCGGGTAGGGTTTGCCCATCTGGAGTTCTTTTTCTTTTTTTTTTTTTTTTGGTATCCGTCCCTCACTCTGGCGTAACTTTTGAACCTCCTCCATCACTCCACACGTCCTGCAGAGCGACGCTCCTCCCCTGCCCCCTCTCCCTCTCAGAAGCTGCTTAATCATTTTAATATGAAAGCTGTTAAGTGCCTCCAATAATTACTTTGATGAAACGGAGGGCATTTAAAAAGACTTCCACCCGAGCAGCTTTTCGCCCATTCTTTTCATCATCCTTTCATCACTTTTGATCTTTTTGCTTGTGCCCTCACGCTTGCTCTCTGCTATCAATCCACTCGTCTCATTTTTTGAACCCTTCTCTGAGTGGCTCTCTTTTTTCCGAACGCGCCTTAGTCATTGGGTTAACCCTTTTCTGGTTCGTTTCAGTACAATAAAGTGTGTTTCAGTACAGTCAAGTTGAGACTAGACGTGTGTATCAGGACCTAATAAAAAATTGCATGAGTGGGAGGTTTTTTTCCTTTCATGCAGGTTTGAATAGGTGATGAAATATGAAAGCTCATGAGATCTCGTTCAGCATTTAAACATATAAATATGCTGCATTTGACTTAATCGTGGTGCCAACTTTTATGTTTTGTTTTATTTTTTCCCCTAAAAATTCACAAACACTGATGAGCCAAGGTAGTCCTATGCTAAGACCATGGCTTCCCAGGGTGTGCTAAGGTGACGTGCAGTGATCCACAACTTGCTGGCATGTGCTACGAAGGGTTTTTGGAGTAAGGTTTTTGGAGTTTTCTGACCTCTAGGTCTGCTCTATAAGAGCCTCCTTATATTCCATAAGCATATCTGTGGTCATTCATGAGATAGCGTAGTAAATTGTAGGCATGTATCATGTGACAATGAAAAGGTTTAAGGTATCTCTGGTAAGTGAACTTATATTATAATATTTTCTTGTGTAATTGTTGTTGATAACTGTGATAGATTGTGCATGTTAAAACCAGTATTGGCCTCAGAACTATTTGTGACTTGCTCTGTTTTTTCCGTTCTCCGTTACCTGGGTCCGTTCAGCCATCCTTAGGCACCCTGGTGGTCCCGAGTTCCCTCAGTATCTCCGTATCAATGCCAAACTTAGTGCAGACACCTGATCGGCATGGCCCATTGCAGTCTACAACCCCTGAGATCAAATGATCTGGCAACTTCAGCCTCCCAGTAGATCCCAGTGCCTGTAGCTTGGATTACAGCCACACGACACTCCGCATGACCATAGAGCTATTTTTAAGTAATTGTCCTTTAACAATAATTGGTTTGGCCAAACCTTTATGTCCCTCTGGCATATTTAGCCCTATTACGCCATGAGCATGTCCAAGGCCACAATTTTGGAACCGGAACAATCTGTCCCAAAAATTGTCGATGTAAGAAATGAGAAACAAAGGTAGATAGGGATGCAGATAGGGTGACGATGTGTCGTATTTGGGCTGGTTTAAAATCCAAGCTGGTGATTTTCAAATAACAGTGTGGACAGTCAGTCCTCAAGATCAGATTTGTGAAACAAATCGGATTTGCCTGCAGTCTGAACAAGGCTTTGGTGGTTTCGTTTCAACTTCTAGCAGCACAATTACACACTGGTGGATTCTATTTAATAATTAGGTGATTTCTGAAGGCCATTGGTTCCATTGGATTTTAGTTAGGGGGATCAGAGTCATATGTATCAAACATTTATGTTTTTTTTTATTTTTTATTATTACACTGTGAAGCGTCTATGAGAGTCACGTGACAAAAGAACAAATGACTTGGACTAGAAGACTCATGAGAAGAATCGCTCATTTCTGTTTCCTGTACATAACCTACGGAGATTTTGTGATTCTTTGCGCATGCGCGCCCAGTAGAAAATTAACAAATCACTTTCCGAGACTGCTCGTTCTTCTGAGTCACGTTAAAGACTCGTTCAAAAAGAACGAATCGTTCATGAACGACTTGTAACATTTAAACTCCATGCACACAGAGGTGGAATCAAACAACAAGGCAACAGTGCAAACCACTAAGCCAACGTGCTGCCAGGTCAAGGCGTATGAATACTTTAGTGAGGCACTTTATATGTTGTCAACGTATCATTGTGTACTACACGTGATGGGTTGCCAAAGACTTATATATAACATAGATTGGTTAACACAGATTCCCCCCAAAAGAATCCACCTGATTCCCAACACCATCAGCTGGCAAGTAAAATCAGCTAATATGCTAATATTAACTCTGGGGGGAACAAAAATAGGTCATCGTCATTGTGACACACTTTCAACAAACGCTCACTCATAAAGTCAGCAGCAGGAATGTAGGGCAGGTTAACTGGCTGACTACAGACATCAGAAGGATAGGAAAAACCAGCGGAAAAATGCAGGTTAATGTCACATGTAACATGATCAGTTCCTCAGAAACCTGGTGAGAAACCCGGAGCCGTTTCATATCCATGCCGAACAACAGGTGGAAGGTTATGAAATTGATGTTGTGATGTTTGGTTGATTGTTTTTTTCCCCTCCTTGTAGTCAGTCTTTTGTCAGTTACCCGCCGTCCTGATGGATCACCCGTGGCTCTGCGATACAGGAGATACGGAGAATAGAGCACGGCGCTCTGACCATGATGCATCCCCTCAAGTCCGCTCCGGAAAGGTCACTTTTGTTTTCCTAATTTGGAGTGCCACATCTCGCAGTGTTATCTAGTAGCTTATTAAAACATTCCTCTGCTTTCATTTGTTACGTCACCGCATCTCTGCTGGAGCATGAAAAAGGCAGGCTGCCCTTTTCTGACTTCGATTGTAATAATTATATTTTATGAGTGCCACGGAGAACGCTTTGTGAAACATGCAGAACCATGAAGAACGCTAACAGTTTTTTTTTTATTTTTATTTTTTTATTTTTTTTAACGCCAAGCAAGACCGCTATAAAAGTCTCCATGAAGGTGGATATTGTTTGATTGATCAGTAAGGCAACGCCGGTCTGTTTCTCGCACCCAAATCTTTTCCCTGCTCGACACGGCGCTTTAACAAACCCTGAACCTCCAGCGAGTGCAAATGAGTCACTGTTTACTTATTTATCTCCCCTCCTGTGCACGTAACCTTGATACGGAGCAGGCCTTCGCCAGGAGCCCAGGCTTGTGCGTTATTTATAACCACGTCTCATCATTTATTAAAAAGTCAGTCAGTGGGGCAGGCGCAAGCGCAGAGCATGCAGCGTTTCATCCTCTCAGTGCCAAGCAGGGCTCCCTTTCGCCCGAGGAGGCGTGCACCGAGGGGAACGGGGTGTCGAGGAGTGCCAGCGAGTGCCAGGCTTCAAAAAGAACCTCCCCGGAAGACATTAGAGCCTGGTGGAGGCACTCGGCAGACATGCTCCGTCTCCCATTCATAAGGCTGTTTTTATTCTCCTTCAGGACAAACTCACAAAGCTTTACTTGTAGACTAAAATAAATATATATATTTTTTATTTTTTTATTTCTATTTCTTTTAAACACCTACACCCACACTCACACTCCAAGTCCTGATTTCAGCATTTGTCCTGGATGACTACATGCGGAACCCCAGAAACTATATTTTCAGACATCATGCTTTCACCATACGAGCCGTGGTGCTCCCAGGACACCTGCCACTACAATAACGTCTGACAACGAGCCAGTTAAAAAAAAATAAATCAGCCCTATACATAACCCCTCTCAGGAATGTCACGGAGCTGTGTGACAGTGAACCAGCAGTCAAGAGGACCACCCAGTATCAGGACCGCCACTCTGACTACACGCTCTGTCTCTCCGAGTGAAAACCTGCGGTGTGAGGCAGTCACAGAGAGGCATGTCAAATCAGACACAATACTCAGATCGAGGTTCACACACAAGCTGTTTACGACACCACATCATAGGGACGGCTCTGGGGCCTCGCTCCGTGTGCACTCCTTTTACTCTTTCATACGCTCTTTAATTTCGTAGTATCTGATACGTGTAACTGAGTGTAATTATACTTATATCTTATATAATTATATAATCTTCAGACCCTCTTTTTTCAGAGTTGTTGTATAAGCCGTTGAGCAGGATTGTGTAATAGAGAAGCACTGAACTTTGCCCTTTGCTCCTGGTTGAAGCAATCTTACCAGAGCTGATTTATTATTTTTTTAATTAGCATTTTACTTAAATAAAAAAACACAGACACTAAATCAATATTCAAAATCATGGATTTCGAACATACTTCAAATTCGAATCAAATGAAAATTTTGTCACATAATAATAATAATAATAATAATAATAATAATGAATACACATAAACAGCCATACACAGTATGATTTGCATTGAAATGCTTATAAGATTTTTGTCTGTTGAGAATGCATTGCAATAATGAGTACAATTAATAAGAACTTTTTTTTACATTCAAATAGAGAAATGAGAAGATGAAATAAGAAAAATACAAAAATAGAAAAAAATACAAATATAGGGGGGGAAAAAATATATATATATATATATAAATATATATGTATACACACACACACAGACAGTACTGTGCAAAAGTGTTAGGTATTGTGCAAAAAAATCCTTCAGGGCATGGATACCATAAACATAATCATAAAAAATAAATGAATAATAATAATAATAATGATAAATACACATACACAGCCATACACAGTATGATTTGCATTGAAATGCTTATAAGATTTTTTCCTGTGAGAATGCATTGCAATAATGAGTACAATTAATAAAAACTTTTTTTGGAACATTTAAATACCGAAAAGAGAATACGAAATAAGAAAAACATAAAAATAGAAATCAAATACAAAAAAAAAAAATATATATATATATATATATATACAGTACTGTGCAAAAGTGCATGGATACCATAAAAATAATCATTAAAAAATAAATAATAATAATAATAATAATAATAATAATAATAAAAACATCCAGAAAACAGTAATTAGTGAAACAGTTTAAGTATTTGGTGAATTTATGTGGTTTTATAAGGAAATTAGCTACTAAGTTTAACTGGGCATCCTGCAGAACCACACACCCACTGATTGTTGCACCTGCTTCTTTTTTGCATGCGACACCCGGAAACTTACCCGGAAATCAGAAATGTTTTTTTTTTTTTTTTTTTTACTAATGCAATAGTAAATTCCTACAAAAACCCATCGGAAAATTTGTACTGAAATGCTTTTTCAGTGCAAAATTTGCACAGAGTGTTGTACTTTTCTACAGTACTGTATATATTTTTAGAAGATTTTACTTTGTAACATTTTACTCACGAGGAATGTTAAGCCTTTAAGCTCTTTAGAACAACTCATACAGAGATATATAAACATTTTAAAGCATACTCTAAGAAAGCTTTATTTATATTACTGACATTCGTCATGAAGAGCTTATGCAGATGTCACGGAGACGAAAAGTGTTCAGAATGCATGTGAACTATGACGTGCGTCTGATTTTCCAGGAACGGCCTGGATTAATATGGGTTGAGAGGCGAGACGCAGGTTTCTTCCCTCGTCTTCTGTAACAGGATAAATCTGCGCCATAGCTTTGATCGCTGCTTCCTGAGGTGTGATCTTTCCTTTAAAGAAAAAAAAAACAAAACAGATTTTTTTGCATAAGGCTTGTGCAGCAGGAGTGTGAATCTATAAAAGCGTAACCCGAGCTTTTTATTTGTTTTATTTCGTTTTTTATTTTCAGCAAAGGTCAAAACATTTGAATGCCCATTTATGTCCACTTGCATGAGACAATATTATAGAACTGGGTTTTGCATATGAGGAAACAGCTGAGTCCTTTTTTTACATGCACTTTCCATGACTGGAATTCTATCTGCCTTGAATAGAAGGTGATCTGCTATAAACAATGCTGCTGTAACTGTGGAATAATGACGCAAATTAGTTATTTGACTTGCTGTAATTTGGATTTAAGGGTTTGGCAGTTGGAAAATTCCCCCAACCCCCTCATATCCCACTGCCCTCCCCTCCGCCCTGGCACACATCTTATCCCCCCCCCCCCCTCGCCCTCCTTCCTTCTTTCTTTCCGAGTCTGTGACACAATGCCAGGGGGCTGTGCCACGGGTTTCGAGCTAAGAAAAATAAAGCGAAGAGGAAAGCACTCTCAGCAAGGTGACAGGTTCCTCCTCACTCCATGCCTGTGATATACGACAGCGATAATCCCTGCGGTCTCTCGGCTTGCGCGGCTGCAGCTGTTAGGGAATAAGCTTATCTCAGCTCCGGCCTGGCTAGGTGTCACTGGGAGTGACATCAGAGTGGAGCAGAGAAGTCAAGAAGCCCAACCTGAGGAATGTGACTGACTCTGTGCTTGTCTTGTGACCAAGCCAGTGGCATAGCAGCGGGGAGGGAGGAGGGATAAAAACAAGACAGATTCCATCTCTCTTCCTTCTTCATTCAAGAAATTATTTGAAGTTTCCAACTTCAGCAGATGCAAAAGCATGGAGGAGATTCCTAGGGGCAGCCCCAACCCTCTAATGCGCTCACGTTTTCCATTTCCTCATGCCTGCCATGCTCTCCAAATATCAACCCCTACCGTTCCTTTTGCTGTTCGTCCACAAAGACGTTTCATTTCACGAAACCCGAAAATGACTCAGGGTCAACTTTCACACATGGGGTCCATTTACAAAACAGCTCATTTCATTTAAATAACGCTTTCAACACTTCGCTTCACGGAAATCTACACAGATGCAGATCCAAACCAAAAGTGATAGTGGCGAAAGGAAAAAAAGAAGAAGAAAAAAAAAACTCCCAGAAGAGGAACTAGATTTCTCCTTACTGCAATGGGATTTTCGATTTTTACAATATACAGTACTGTACGTAAGAATGTACTGTCTATGGATGTATAACAGGTTTCATGATTACAGAAGCAGTTCTTGGGAAGTTATTCAAATATTTCCGAGAATCATAAAAGCAATAAGGGCAAAGTGGGAACATGGGATCTTGGTGTCCTGTAAGCATCAAGGTCCTGGCTGAGAATTCAATTAGGGTTCCTGATGTGTGCATATTACCTCCTTGTGTGAGAGAGAAAACAGAGCTGGGAAACAGTATGGGAAATATGGAAAACGAACTGATAAGAGACTGGAGGCGGTTGGTTCGAGATTAGAAAAATCCTTCCTTTTGTAGTGTGCGTGGTATAGATGGGTAAAGAGGGACTTTTGGATGATGCTTGGGAACTTTGTGCATCTGTGACATCACTGGATGATAGATGTATTATTGGAAAAACAAACATAAATACCCCAAGGTTTCCCTGGAGTAAGTAATACAGAAATACATTGAAAGTCATGACATGAAGTGAAAATTGTAGATTTTTATACTCTTTTAATCCACAATACTCTTCCACAGATTCAGACAGATGTGTTTAACTCCTCCACACAGTGTTTAAACTTAAACACTCCCACTGTCAATCCCAGGTGTATACGTTCAGTTTTTTTCTTTTTTCTTTTTGTTTTTGACTGTAATCACACACGTTTGGTGGTAATTGGAGCAGTAATTAGAGAGGTCTGACAGGTTCTGGAGACAGATGTGCTCGGTTTCAGGAGAGACACGGAGGTGTTGAGAGTGTGTCACTACGGTCCCAGTGGGGGTCTACACGGGGGGCTCTGGCGTTACTATCAGTGTCTCCCTAAGCACAGAACGGTGCAGAGAACACACACCTACACAGCACCTTAATCACTAAGATGCAACCCCATGCGCTATTGTGCTTATTGTTCTCGCTCGGAACACAAACGTTTTTATATATATATATATATATATATATATATATAGCGAGCTTATTGTATCAAGAGATTAAAAATAACACATGCAGGTGGATTTGGGTGAACGGCGTTGATCCGGGCCCGACTGAGCGAGAAATGAATGCAAATCCGAGGAAAGCTGAAAAAGGAGAAGATTTCGAGCAAAGCGCCCCAGTTGCATCAGGTTGCGTTTTTGCTATTAGTACGAGTTAATTGTGTTAGTGAGCTAGCAGAGACAGAACGACCTACTGTATGTGGGTGGAAGTGACGCTTTGGCATTTCTGTTTGTTTATTTATTTATTTCATTCTTATTGTCTTCTCTCTTCTTTTTTTTTCTTTCTTTCTTTCTTTTTTTTTTTTTTATTTTTACAAATTGCACTAAAATAGCATGCAAAATTCATCTCGTCAATTAAAAGAGCGTGCCCACTCATCACCATGCGCTAAATATGTCATGCTAATCACCGGTCTGTGAATACACACTCCCCCTGCCTCCCCCTCTCTCTCTCTCTCTCTCTCTGTATGTGAGTGTGTGCTTTCCCTCCAGGATGACTGACGGTCCCTGTCACACTTTCCTTTTCCACTGAAGAATGCCTCCACTCATAGTCATTTCCATAACTCATTTCACGAAACCTCCCTGCATGTTTCGTGGTGTTAGACGGTGTACTTCCTTACCCAGACCTACAGGCTTCCTTTTAAAACAAAACCAAAAAAAAAAAAAAGAAACACACAGCAATGGATGTAATGTGTATTATAGTCTCCTGAATGAAATACACACCCTCTTAGACTTTTACTTGAACCGTCCCTCGGCTCCGGTTTAATCAAATGCAGGGCAGCATTCCTTTGTTCCAAACCATCTAATTCTGATTGGAGCCTCACAGCTCCATCTCGCTATTGGATGGATGGGAGACCAATCGTGCACTGCAGCCGGTCTGGGTTGCTACATCTCTTCGCACAGATTTGAAAGACTTGTGTTGTTGTGTGATACTGTTCATGAATTAACCTTGGTGATGAGAGAAGTGAAAAGCTCGAGAAGTTGGACATGGGTGGTCTGGACCAGGCTGGTCTGGTCATTTGCATAGGTTACAGACAGAGCTGAACAAACCCATCCTCCCTCCCTCCCTCCCTCTCTCGCTCCCTCAGCGTGAGACGTCTCTGTGCATCAGTCTGGCCTGCCTGTTGCACTCCTATTCCTGAGCATCTTCATAAAAATATATAGACACGCTGGACCACTGGCTATTCAACAGGAAGTTATATAAGACTCCGACTCCAGACTGGTCTATATAGGTATAAGGGACGACGTAACAAAAGATAGTCTGGCTGTCTCTGTGAGTCAGTGGCTCAAGTGGGGCAGATTTCTCCAGCTCCAGCTCAGGACATAATAGGATGTTACATGAGTCTGGAGTCTTATTGACCTACATAGGGAAACATTGTTAAAGCGCTGCCACAATCGATCACGGACGGATCTCCGTGAGACGTGTCCGCCGTCCTCAAGTTCTGTCTCTCATGGCACCCCGGAGGAGATTTCTCTACGGTTCGAGCTCGTATTACCGGCCGCTCCCTCTCCGTGGAATTCTCCATGTTTCTGTTTCCAACCTGCCAGCTGTGTATCTGGGCAACTTGTGGATTGTTTCCCAGCAACCTAAATTTACCAAGCGTTACTTGCCTTGACCACAAATAAACCTCCCCAAAAAAACCACGTTGTTGTGTTGTGTACATATTTTTTGTTAGTCTGTTTCAAATTCTGTGCGAACAACAACAACAAAAATCATATAAAAATCATGTACTGATTTATTTTCATTGGTAATTTTCAAAATTTACAAGACTGTCTGGGGTCACGGGCATCCCTGGGGTGTAGTGTTCCCCCACCCCATGCTCCTTTAGCACCGTTTTTACTTGCTGGAGCGAGTAGTTAAATGACAAAGCAAACACCCCCATCCCATTAACCTGCCCCCCCACTTTCGTTCCAATAGCACCGAGAGAGTCGAACTGGATAAAGCGGCACTTCAGTCGCCCGGGGACGGACAGATAATGGCTTGTTTAGGCTCCTGTTTGTTTTTGAGGCGATTACAGGCCGGTTGTCCTCCTCGTCGATCCTGATGAAGTTTGGGGGCGATACCCAGGTTTGGATTTGTCCTTTTGATGGTTTCGAACCCCTGAGCTGCATATACTGTACTGTATGTGCGTGTGCGTGTGCATGTGCGTGTGTGTGTGTGTGCATTTCTGAGAAGTCTGAAGAGCAGTACAGGAATTAGAGAATGAAAACATTCTCTTGTTCCCCTGATAAGATCTTGAATTTGTCGACAGAGGCGAGGATAGGATCTAAAATGCCCACAGATTTTAGAGATCAGCGCTGAATGATGTCTAACCAGCTATAACATCTGCTCGAGCAGCCCAAAAATATGAAAAAGAAAATTAAATCTAATGTTTGGAATTGATCACAGATGAGATTAACACTCATAAAATAATAAAATTGCAATGATGATGATGATGATGAAATGCTGAGCTTTTTCAATTTTTTTTTCTTTTATTCTTATCTCTTCCTTCTTACATTCTACATGAAGAAGGAAATATTTCTACTGTGGCTCTAATTGAGCTTGACGGATACACTTCCTCTAGACGTTCCTAGTTCCCCATCTAAAGCTTCTCAGGGTGGGATTGATTTACAACTTCCTCCTCCCTGCAAATAAGTGCAAACCAGGTGGAAGCTTCTCTCTCTCTCTCTCTCTCTCTCTCTCTCTCACTCTCTAGTTCCACGCTCCCTAGGGAGGATTCAGTTACATACCTCCTATGATTGGAGCATCTGTGTAACGCTTCTGAAGTTTAGACTAAAGTTTATAGATTGAACGCAGGCCGTGTTGAGCACAGAACGTGGTATATAACGATCTGCGAGACGAAGAATTATCTTAGCATCCGGAGAAAGATTAAAAGAACCGACTGCAGATCGTTAATCAGGTGGCCTCTTTGCTGTGTAAAGCTGTTAGCTTCAGGGAAAATGTCATCGTCAGGCAAAGGTTTTCCGCTTATAATCTGAACGGAAATCTGTTCAGAGACCCAAATGGAATCGCCCTGTCCTTGTGTATTCGCGAATCAAATCACCGGAGAAATCCGTCCCGGAGAAGCGCTGAAGGTTAATATTAGCATGATGTACCTATTGTGTCGTGCGCCGGTGTAACTGAGCCTCGGTAGTACAGATCGTGCGACGCTCTCGTTTCTACTAGACAGCGTAGCGATGTTTTTAATAAACCCCACACAAAGACTTTGGCCAGAAGGAGATGTCGTACATCTGGCTAAAGCCGTAACACACACTCGCTTTCATCCCGCCATCCGCTCTCTGTGGGTTAACGTTTCAGAGAGCAGAGCAAAAGGATGGCCCACGCTTTTGTTCCTCGGTTCCTTTTAACACCTGATAAGATCTCACTCACTCACTCATCTTCTATACCGCTTTATCCTGTATTCAGGGTCGTGGGGGGGGGGGGGAGC
>JAQQZS010000019.1:17828166-17840602 GCA_030068045.1 Platyallabes tihoni | reverse complement strand
TTATTTTATCAAATGTTTTATTTATTTTTATTATTATCTTGTTTTTTATTTTATTTTATTTTATTAGATTACTATGTGATTTTATTTTTTATGTGAAGCACTTTGGGACATTCTTGTTTGTTAAAGTGCTATACAAATAAAGTTGAGTTGAGTTGAGTTGAGAGACTTGAATGACTTATTTTACTCATTGACACAAATGTACACATGTAACAGTTGGCAAGGGCTGCCATGACATTACTTTTACGTACATACCTGTACTGTAAGTGGAGAACCAGCCGTATATTAACATTTAACTTTCCCTTATAATCATATGAACAGGAGTTGGGGCGTGGCTATAAAATGATTGACAGGAGGCCAATACCAACACTAGTGTTCTGGACCAGAAGAAGGGTTTCCATCCTGTTCTTTTCATGTTTTTTTTCTTTTAACTTAAAAGATTGTTTTATTATATTATGTAAACATGTACACGTTTACATAATATAATAAAAACAATCTTTTAAGTTAAGTTAATTTTTTTCATATGATTCATGCTACTGTTGCACCTTTTATATCATGTTTTCATGCGAAAAGTAAGTGAAAAAACATACTTTTCAGTTTTGTAAAACTGTTAAAAGAAGATTTTTGCTTGTTTTAAAGCAAGTATGTCATTTTGCTTTTTATGCAAATTGCTTTTTCGACATTTTTCCTTTTTTTTTTTTTTTTTAAATCAAATAAAGACCTAACCTAAACTTCTAATGAGGTATGTTAGAAGGTTTTACACCAGCATATTACATTGTTTTACTGCGGTAGGGCCAGGGGCGCTGATCCTCTACCTCCACGCTGCAGTAACTGCACTGTGCAGAATGATGAATAGGTACAAATCTTTATTAATTACTTTTTCTTTACTTATGATTGGTCACTTCACTGATTACCCATAAAGTGAAAAGTATTTTTTTGGCTGAATAAATAAGAGCACAAATTGATTTCAATAAATGCGACAAGTCAAACCGGGACATGTGATGAAGTTTCTGAGAAATGAAGGCATAAAACTGATTGACATTTCCAGAAGGCTTCAAGCACAGTGCGGTGATGAGACTCTTAGCCACAGTAAAACATTTGAACGGTGCAAATGTTTTAAAGAGGGCCGTACGTCTGTGAATGACGATCTCGGCCAATGGTTCGAAACCCGCTGCAGTCGTTCCCGTGAGCATTCAGCGAGTGGAACACCTGATAATTGCAAATTGGCTGAAACTAAAGGAGTTCCTGGGAGGCCAGCGTTTCAGACGTGATGCACACGGTCAGATCACGGCTCAGAGAAAACTATCTACTTGATGGTATCCAAGCACTTGTGAACCACTGGGATAAATAAATGCAGGTTCTACTCTCATAATTGTTGTCTGAGCAATCAAAAGTCCCAATTTGATTTGAACGCCATACAGAAAGACATAAAGTATTAGCTATTATCGTTGTGGCTTCAGAAAGAACCCAGACAGACACCAGGCACGTCCTGAATGATTCCGTACATTAAGGCTGAGTGGAATATTGTTTAACTGTGATTTTTCTTCTGGTTAAAAGGACCTGAGTGTACTTCAGGGTGTCTTAGAAGGACAGATGGACTTTTGGGTCAATGCTGGATCGCGGCCAGTGTAGTGCTAATTGATGGAGGCTAATTAAAATAATGAAAATACAGCTTCAGCATTCTGAGAGGGGTTCGAGCGTGAATAATTCATCACCTGCCGTATTTTCCAGCGGAAATTTCGAACGGGGCTTGTCACTGATCTTAATGGCTTAATCCTAATGATGAAATTGCCATTTTGCCTTAATGAGGCGAAGGCTTGCGTCAACGTACGGGAAACACGATAAACATGTTGATGAGGCGTGTAGCTTACGTGTGTTTTGTAGGATGTGGATGTTATTAACGAGTCCAGGCTGCTGGATCAGAATAGACTGGAGGAAAACAGAGACAGAAGAAAAGGACACTAATCTAACCCTAATCCTCCCGACATCTGTCAGCGATGCATTAATCAGATGAAAAGGAAACGTGTTATTTGCTTCAAGCCCACTTCAGATGCAACTCTAGGGATTTCTGTTTGAGAGTGAAAATGGTGTGTTTTTAGAAATACTAAGACAAAGAAAGGTGGGTTTCTGGTCTCTGTTTCGTGTATAGCTTCCGGTTAGATTTGAATACAGCATGAATACAGTTGCTCACTTACACTTGAAGTGATTATTTAAATAATAATAAAGGCTATAAAAGGCTTTTTACTTGATCACATTGGAAATAAATTCGTACCTCTCAGTGATGAGATCAATCAAGAGTCTCGGGATAATGCAGTGCCAAAAGGCTCTCACACAATCGCCATTAGCATAGAATCCACCGCTCATGATTAAACAACTCCCATTCACCCGAGACTGCTCCTCGATAAAGTTATTCACTCGGGCACTTTTCACCTGATGCTCTTATTTATCACCAGAGCCACGTTTTTTATTAGTCTCAAAAATGCGAAAACATGTTTGACATGGAGTTCTTACACCCCTAAGTATTTGACGAGTGTCATTAGGTTTATCTGCGGGCCGTTCCAGACAGATCGTGATCGGATGCGTTGGCGAGTGTCCGCTGAAATGATGAACACTCTTACAGGAGTTGATTAATCACCACTGATGGACTGGGAGCGTTCTCTGACAACACAGACAGCACAATACATTTAACACACATTCATTCATCACAGCACGCAGGGCCCCATGCACATGCACACACACACACACACACACACACACACACGCACACACACTTGTCCTTAGCATATCTCCAGTGAACTTAAACTACTACAAAAGCCAAACAAAAGGGATGAATCTGCTGTTGCATTTTTAGCTGTGAGAACTTGCACCCTGGTTTCATATAATGGTTGGGCAGTAAAGACCTCTCTGGGGAGAGAAAATAAACGAACAGCTGCAAATAACGGATAAAATAACGTATGGAAAATATCAATAAATGTTATTATAATTAATAAAAGTAATAATTATAATTATAATTATAATATGTATTTGTTATAGAAATTAATGAATATTATTTTCACATACACAGAAACAAATAAAATAAAATAAAAAGTGACAGTGTTTTAATAGATAAATAAATACATTGGTATTATAATTATTAATAATAATAATAATAATAATAATAATAATAATAGTAATAAGAATAATAGTAGTATGAATAAGAATAATAAAAACACCCAAATATTTTTTTATAAATTAAATAAAATAAAATAAATAAAATAGATAGATAGATAGATAGATAGATAGATAGATAAATAGATAGATAGCATGGTATAATAATAATAATAATAATAATAATTATTATTATTATTATTAGTATTATTAAATATTATGATTGTATATTGATTTAATTATATTATTTATTATTGTATTACTATGAAATAATAAATAAATTATATATATATATATATATATATATATATATATATACAGTATAGCCTATTACACACACGCACACAATTTTTTTTTTATTTGTATTGAGAAATACTAATTATTACTAGTATTAGTAATATTATTTATTTTTCTAAGAAATAAAATGTAGTTGTAAAATATTTTTTAAATTGAACGATTTTTATTGTTTTATTCTTGGCACCAACAATTTGACGCCAACAATGTGTTTTTTCCCCTATTAACATATTAACTAACTGATTATGTAATTCATTATTAAGCTCTGATTTTATCTTTACCTTTTTTTCCCTTTATATCTCATGGCCCTTCATTAATAACCCATATCATCCTGTGGGGGTAAAAGATTTCACATATTTCCTTTGAGTTAGTCTACAGTTATCGGTGCATAACCAGTAAAGTGTGATGTGGTGCTTAATCGCTGTGGTGTAAAAGGGTTTGTGTGTTTTGTTCATAATAAAAGCTTTTCTTAAGCCTGTTACGCAGCAGTGCCAACAAACACCTGCTAATATTCAGTCAGATGTGACGCCAGTGGAGTGAAAAGCCCACACACACACACACAGTATATAGAGGAAACTATGAGACATTGCGCAGTGATAGACTTGAGAGTGTTACATCCATGTAGTAATGAGCGAAGGTCTCTGTTCACGCATTTAATAGACATTTAATAGTCATCTTTTCTTTTCATTCTTTCTGATCACTCGATCTCTGCACGTAACTGTCCGAGCAGTGTTGATCAGATGGCATCAGGGAGCCACGGTAAGAAGAGCCTCTTGACTGATTATAGAAAATGACCTCTCATGTAGACGGGCTGTCTGTACACATGCACTCTGACTCGAGGCAGCTGATGGAAATAGAATGGCTGAAGGGATTTCTAAAGCAGATGACCTGGAAAACATCGCTCTGTTTGCACTGTGTGTGTGTGTGTGTGTGTGTGTGCGCGTGTTTGTGTGGCTGTATGCATGCCCTCTGCACAGCCAAATATAGTGATAGTGAATCTTGCTTATTATTTGTCTACATCATGATTCCATCTACCGCAGAGTGGCTTATAATACTGAGCCCTTGAGTCAGTCTAGCTTGCATCGCTTGGATTTATTTTTAAATCACCCAGTGGCGGTTCTGCAACATGTCACCACGCGACAAAAGGCACGTCTACTGGTTTACCCTCATTAAGAAATCCAGATATCGGTTTGTTAGGTATATCTGTACACCTGCTCTAATCATGTGGCAGCACCACAATGCATAAAAACCTATAGATATGCTCCGGTTAAAGGTGCAATAGACAATTTAAAATATATAGCATGGTGGCTTAGTGCTTAGCACTCTCGCCTTGAATCTCCAGGTCCTGGGTTCGATTGCTGTGTCAGGTTCTCCGGTTTCCTCCCACAGTCCAAAGACATCCAGATTAGGCTAACTGGCGTTCCCAAATTGCCTGTAGTGTGTGAATGTTGACCGGAGGTCTTACCATGGTTATATAAAATGGAAATAAATACAATGGTATATATCCATCCATCCATTCATCTAGGAACCTCTCTAGTCCAACCAGGAAACCGTGGAGGTCAATGACACATATCAGCACAGTGGCTTAGTGGTTAGCACTCTCTCCTTGAACCTCCAGGTCCTGGGTTTGATTCCAGTGTCGGGCTCTCTGGTGTGTTCCTACAGTCCAAAGTCATGCGATTAATACAAACACGGAATAAATACAATGGCCTCCACAGTCCCTTGTTGGACTACAGAGGTTCTTAGATTGATGAATGGATGAATGGAGATATATATATATAAAAAAATCAGCACAGTGGCTTAGTGGTTAGCACTCTCGCCTTGAACCTCCAGGATTGGGGTTCAATTCCTACCTCGGGTCTGCTCGATGGGTTTCCTCTCACAGTCCAAAGACATCCAGGTTAGGATAATTGGTGTTCCCAAATTGCCCCGTAATGTGTGTGTGCCCTACAATTGACTGGCACCTCATCCAGGTAGTACCCCGCCTCGCCTCCTGGGATAGGCTCCGGGCCTCCCGCTACCCTGTACACTGGATCAAATGGTGTAGACGATGAGAGAGTGTTCCCAAGGTGTTTATGATGAAGAACGCCTTATGTAGCAGGACACACAGGATTATACCAGCAGTGTATGACTTCATCTCCAACTCATTCGGTCGACTCTTGCCAGGTTGTTCTGGCATCTGGTTGGAAATTCCTGCTCCTGTACTGCTCTTCTGAATGCGCGGTATTTACAGTAAGTCTGACTTTTACTGTGTGCATGGCATACTTGTGCACCACACTTGACTTGGATTCACATGTTATGTAAATAAACGGTCGTGCAAGTGAGAGTGTAGCCTATGTTTTGTGAGTATGTGTGTGTGTGTATACTTTATATGAGTGAGGGATTGATGTCAGAATCGGATGTGAGAGGAGAACACTGTGTGTGTTTCCTGCATGCAGAGGCACCAGTGTGGGCAGAGAGAGAAAGAGAGAGAGAGAGACCTGGTGTGGTGATTAATGGCGCTCCTGTGGGAGATGCAGGCAGGCGCCGAACACAATCACGGCCCCAGACTCTGTCCTTCACACGGGAAAGAGACGAGGCCCACTCCCTCCCTCCCTCCCTACTAAACACCCGGCCCAGCCACTTCCTCTGCTGCGACTCCCCTCACATTGTTTGCCAGGAAGGGACGAGCAAGAGAGAGAGAGAGAGACAGAAAAAGAAAGGAGAGGGGAAAAAAAGCGAGCGAGTGAACCCAAGAGAAAAAGAAAGTGTCAGCAGAGCAACGGCGTGTGCATGTGGAGCCTGGCAGGATGGGGGGGATCTGTAGCTCCTCTTCTCAGTGCCTCCTTTTCTGTGTCCTTAAACAAGGTTTTCAAACAGGTTTGAACCTGGCTGCCCTCTCAATGGCGCCTTTGTGGGAACGGATGTGTGGACATTGCTCTTCAGCAAACAGGACAACTCAGTCCCTTTCTCAGGCTCTCGGTGCAACATTAGTGGGAATGGTGGCAAAAAAAAAGGTGGCACTGTATTGTTGGCATCTAGAATGGTTGATATCTCATAAACCTTTCTATGTTTCTTGCATATTTCACAAGGCAAGAAAACCTATGTAGCTTGATTTTATACTGACTAATAGTATGAGTATGACGCGGTCGGTGCAGCTCAGGTACTGAAGATATCACAGCCGTGCTGATATCCAGCACAACGTCACAACCTCGAACCTCCACAAACACCATTTATTATCAATAGATTATGATTTGATTATGAGGTGGGTAGTAACGTGATACATTTACTTGAGTAACTTTTTTTATTTTATTGACTTCTATGAGTAGTTTTACCCCACCATACTTTTTACTTTTACTTGAGTAGATTTGTGAAGAAGAAACGCTACTCGTACTCCGCTACATTCGGCTACACTCGACTAACCATTTATTACACATTCAGCCAGTAGATCTACCACATGTCTGTTTCACCAATCAGACCCAGCAACAATAACCACATGTAGTCACATGACCACACTCAAATAGGCGGCATAGCGGGAAAAAAATCTTCTCTATCTGCCAAAACAGACACATATAAAAACACGACTATAATATACATACTATATAATATAATGTGTATATATACTGTGTACTGTGTATAGACACACATATGTATATATGTACACCTGCAGATATCTGTACACACACACACACACATATATATATATATATATATATATATATAGAATTTTTTTAAAATCAGACATTACGAGGAAACAGTTACTTGATCCTTGAGTAGTTTTCTCACCGAACACTTTTTTACTCTTACTTGAGTAATATTTAGGATGACTACTTTTTACTTCTACTTGAGTAATATGATTTTGAAGAACAGCTACTCTTACTTACCCATCTCTGTTTATATAACTACTTCTTTTTCTCCCACAACACATATCCTTCCGCGCCTGGTAGAACTAGCGTTGACCTGGACACTGACCGGGTAATTAAAACAGGTGAAAGTCTTATAAGCTTTACTTTATAGTTCCATTTATTCCGCTTTAGAATGTCAGCGTTGTCAACTTCCAGGGTTCCAGGTTTGAATCGCATTAGCCTTAAATGGAATGCTAGTGCGCTATCGTAGCTTCGTAGCTCACGTTAGTCATGAACAGAACAAGACGGATGGTTTATAAGCAATTCAGAACGCCTTATTAGCAATTACTAAGTAGTCATAACATTTAAGATTTCAGATAAAATGATGTTTTTTTTAGATGTGTGTTCTTCCTGAAAGTGCTTCTGTGACTGGGTTTAAATGTGGGTTTTTGCAGGCAGCTGCTCTCCCCTCTTTTCAGTACTCTGGACTGTACCGACATTCTTTAACCCTTGCAGTGTGTAATTGTAGTTAGTGTAATTACCGTCTGTTAGAACACCTGTGACGTGGACCTTTTTCCTTTGGGGGCAAAGAAATCTTCAACATTTTTTAAAATCAGCTTATATGCAATTGCATTCAGAAGCAATTTAGCGGCGTGGTAGTGTAGAGGATAGCACTGTGGGTTTGCACCTGCTAGATCAGGGGTTCAGGTCTGTATGCATGGAGTTTGCATGTTCTCCCTGTGCCTGGTGGGTTTCCTCCGGGTACTCCGGTTTCCTCCCACAGTCCAAAGACATGCAGATTAGGCTAAATGGCGTTTCTAAAATGCTGTGAGTGTGTGCTTGTTCCCTGCAATGTATTGGTACCCTGTCCATGATGTACCCCACTGAGTGAGTAAGTAAGTAAATGCAATTTATACTTTAAAATCCATTTTGTCTACTGATGCTGATTTTTTTGGCCCCCTGTGTGTATTTGTGGAGGAGAAAGATTGAGACAAACCGTTTAACTACAACGTGCTCTTTATTTTTAACGTGCTCCAATTTATAATCTGTACAAATATAATAATGAGATCCGATAATTATCAGCGATGGATTCCCCTCCTGGGACCGTCTCTCATCTTTGAGTCTGTGTGTCCTGGACTGAAGTGTGTCTTTACTCACGCCAGTGTGAATGACCAGGCGTGGGGGTCCGTGTGTGGTAAGCACCTCTTTTGCGGCCTCTTTAGACGCCTCCCCAGCAGGCCTTTTGTTAACTCTAAATGACTGTGGATCCATTTAGTTAACCCAGTGCTGCCCGGGGGCAGATTTCATTATCTGCCCTCTCTCAGGGGCTCTAATTGGGAAACACTGTTGTTGCTCGGCACCTGCATTTGGCCTGCATCTTTGTAACCTTGGAAACAGCCGCATGCTGAGCATTGGGTTGCTTTTCCCTAACCCTTCGGTCCATCTTATACACACACACACACGCACGCATACGCTGTACGCACATACCCACGCGCACACAGTGTCCATAACCCCTGGGTTCAGCACTAAGGATGTTTACAGCAATAAAGCAGCAGGTTATCACCTAGCACTCTGACCTGAGCACAGTTCCTCAGAATGCTGTTTCATCCAGTTTCAAAAGCTTGAACTTTTTTTTTCTTTCTTTCTTTCTTTTTTTTTCCATTTTCGATAGACTCAAACTACCGTAAAAGGTCTGAGCAGGTGTACGGCTGTTAGTTTGTTTCTTTTCATCTGTGATATCTTACACCGTGTGGTTTCAAGAAAGATTTCTCTAGGGAGCAGTTCTTTCAAAACAGCTGTAAACTAAACACATTAGTGTTTGCATAAGGTCTCGAATGTAACCGGAGTTACTACGCCTGGCAGAAGACTTGCTCAGGATCGTATTAGTCAATATTCTGAAATAGTGACGTCCCTCGAGTGGATTGTTTAAAAATCAAACCCTAAAATTAAAAACAGCACGCAAGTAAAATATTCCTATTCTGAGAGAGAGAGTGAGAGAGAGGAACACGAGAGGCCTCCGCTCTTATTAACGTCTATGGACAGACCGTGTGATGTGTATGTCTATTTAAGGTGACAAGCAGAGTTTGTACAAATATCAGAAACCAGGAAGTGGCTTCGGTTTGACGGGAAACTGCGTTCAGTTTCCCTTTCTTACAGCGTGTGACGGGTATCACCACTCTAGAGCCGCTTCGCTGGGAAATTCTGCTTTAAGATCAGGAAGTTTAACTGGAAAAAACTGTGCGCAGAGCGAGGAAATTCACAAGAACGTGAACTCCTCATAAACTGTTGAAATGAGTCCAGCATGAGTAACATCAGTGTAACTTTCCTAACACTTCTGCAAACAGGTTGTGTTTGCTCTTAAGATTTTTTCTTGTTTTTGAGTTACAGGGCAGAGGACAGGTACTCAGGTACACATACTGAATGTATGAAACATAACGGCACAGAAATACAGGTTCGTAGTATTTTATTATATATTAAATCCAGGGTGTGCAAAGGTGGTGACTCAGCATCATGCAGAGATATGAAACTGAGCAAGACACCAAAAAATCCAACTTCTACTAACTCATCACTCTGACAACTAGCCCCAAACCCTGACTTACACAGAGCTGTACAACACATTAAACACATCCGGTGGGCACAGGAAGGGCTGCAGGACGTCTTCACCACCATTCAAACTACTGCAAATGGCCTTAGGACTAAATCTCCTGAAGGATTTATACTACAGTTGACTTCACGTCGTATTTTATGGAAGATGATCCAAAGACCTCTTAAGTTCTGGATTTTTGGTTTGAATCCACTCACTTAGGAAGACCCAGATCCATAGACTGTATAATAAAACCCTCCGTGACATCACCTATAGGGTTTCACAAGAGGAGTTTTGAAGTTCTACTACTGGAGCACTGAGCATCACCATCTTCAAGGATTCAAGATTCAAAGGATTTTATTAATCTCAGAGGGAACTTGCCTTTTCTTGGTTACGGTTTCTTGGTATCCAGTAGAAAGGAAAGAGTAATAAATAAAATAAAATAAAACTAAAATACAATACAATAAAATAAAAAGACTCCTAAAACTAAGTAAGTATTGTATTGCATACTGAACTTTTTTGAATACCACACTAAATATGACCCAAGAGCACTGGTAAATATTGTAATATTACTCACTCACTCATCGTCTATACCGCTTTATCCTGTATTCAGGGTCACGGGGACCTGGAGCCTATCTGAGGAGGCTGGACAGGGTCCCAATCCATTACACTCACACACTACGGGCAATATGGGAACGCCAATTAGTTGTCATGAAAGAGAAATATAGCTATGGAGATCAAGGCTGTTTTTTGTGCCAGGTTGTAAAGAGGTTTATTTATGTTGTAAATTTAGGCATTATGGGGATAGACTCACTTTTGGAGCCTAGTGGCCATTCGAGGAACTGCATATTTTGGCACTGTCACATTGGACTCATTTTTCAGGTCCGGAGGTTCCCCCTTGGCTGGATTATGTCCAACTCCACTCCTTGGACTTTTTTTTCATTCTGCACAGAAGGGCATTTGCAATAAATCAATCAATCAATCAATCAATCAATCAAAATCGTACCGCATATATTATTCCTCCTGTACTAGAAATATGACTATTTCCCTATTTCTATTAATCCCTATTTATACTCACTCATCGATACTGCATTATCCTGTTTACAGGGCGGTCTGGAGCCTATCCCAGAAGATTTAGGGCACGAGGCAGGGTACACCCTGGACAGGGTGCCAGTACATCACAGGGCACACACACATTCATCCTCATTCACACAGTACAGGCAATCTGAGAATGCCAATTAGCTTAATCTGCATGCACACAGACATGAATCGAACCCAGACCCTGTAGGTGCACCTGACAGTGCTAACCACTAAGCCACAGTGCTGCCCCACTATACATACGTTTGTTCTTTACACATGAGTTAAGTTATTCTAGCTGCATTAAAAAAAATTTTTAGGCAGAACATTTTATGACTGGACTTTACCCGTGTGAGTAAGCTAGTGAATTTCTCTTATAATATTCCACTTCCTGTGATCTGTAAACTGAAACACTCCATAAAGATAAGCAATCATCTGCTCAGGTTCATGCCTCTGTCCCAGATGGCTGTGTCACGTTTGCTTTGTTGCTGTTCCGAGAGCTCACGTCTACCGTACGAGCAGCTCGTTTTTGCAGGTGCAGTTATCAGATGTGTTAAACGGCCTCGCCGAGCAACAAAAGCGAGGAGGAGACTCCGGGAACACGTGTGCAGCATGTAAACACTGCAGAGAGGAAGTGGTGCAGTCTCACACAAATGAACTGATGTACCCTCAGACTGTTGACTTCTCCTGACACGCTGAAAAACTCATGCACACACATGCACACATGCGCACACACACACACACACACACACATGCACACACACACATTGGGGAAACGATTTCATTAAGAGCTTCAAGAGAAAATAGGTAACTGTGTGTGTGTTTTCAGCTGCACAATAATGCCTGAATGATCTTAAGCAATCAGATGTAGAATGTTAAAGAAGCAATAGCACTTCTAGAATTTGAATTAATGTGTGAATTCTGATTATCTGAAAATCTAAAACAGAGACAAGAGATCTGCCGTGATCTGTGTGTGAGAGAGTTTAAAAGTTTTTTTTACTGATGATTAATTACTCAGAACCTCATGAAAGATCAGCGAGCCCATGAAGATGTTGAAGGCCGGTAGGTGGGGGGTAATAAAACAAACAAACAAAAAAAAACGCAAGGCCGTAGCGTTGTAAAGGTCATCGTCTTGTCGCTTATCATTAACCTGTGCAGCTGTAAATTCATGACCTTCTATTTACTTTCTCCAAGACGTTCACTTCTTTTTAGTGTAGTGCTCTCTCTCTCTCTCTCTCTCTCTCTCTCTCATATACAGTACCAGTCAAAAGTGTGGACACAAGTTAGGATTTATTTTCTACATTCTAGGACAATACTGGAATTTTTCAAAACTCTGAAATAACACATATGGCATTATGTTCAGCCTTCATTCATCACTGCACAGTGACATTCTTTATTCTTTGCATGTCCCAGCTTCTTGTTAGTAGAAGTCTTAGTATCAAGTGTTCCACAGAGCGTCACAGGAGATCCTTTCTCCCGACGGCCATAAAAGTTTACAACTCTTCTCTGTAAC
>JAQQZS010000019.1:17787521-17800531 GCA_030068045.1 Platyallabes tihoni | reverse complement strand
AAAGTGCAGGTTAATTTGTTTTATTTTTACTTTATATTTTGTGTTAATTATTTTTATGTATTTATTTTTTTGAGCTGCAGAACGAATAATTTCAGTTTCCATTATTTCTTATGGGAAAATTACATTTGGTTTACAAGTGTTTTGGAATACGAGCCCACTTCCGGAACGAATTATGCTCGAGGTTCCACTGTAGTTAAATTAAAAGTCACCTAAGGACTGATTTGACTGGATTCATGATACTGTGTTAATAATTTGATTCAATTCGATTCTCAGACATTTTGAACCAAATTTTAATATTCTGTACATTGTTCCTTACGAACACATTTACTCTACTAAAAAAAAAAAATCCCTGTAATAAAAAAGAAATCTCATAGGCTCTTTATGAAAGACGTGATTATGTGATCTGCGTGCTCTCTCTATATTTTAACTACCTGGGAGGCACAGATTGGGACCTCTAGTGTTCAAACAGTGCAACTGCATCACAAGCTATATAAATAAAATAAAGGATTATTTAAAAAAATTTTAAAAAGCTTCGTCAGTCCTTTTGGATTCGCCTGATGTTGAACCTGCGCCATAAGTGAAATCTAGCAGTTATGTACTAGATTACATCACATCATCCGGCGTGGCTATACGCATCACTCAACAGAGCCAATCAACTCGATAGTTTACCGTGTATACACAGAGTATCCATTAGACACCGTAATGTACCTACAAGCTGGCATAAACCTTAATACACACACACACACAGGACTGCGCGACTCGTCATGCCTTAATCCAAAAAATGGTACGTACACTATGAAAACTGAACCTTGCACCATAAATTAAAACAAAATACAAAACAAAAAATGTGTAGAAAAAAAAGTGCATATTATTACACTCCTCATACTGATACACCTTCAGTGCATGGCCGTCTTACACTGATAACAAAGATTACAATAATAACAGGATGCCTACATTCAAGGGTGGACAAAAAAAAAAACAAAGAGAAAAATGCTGGGAGGAAATGTTAATTGAAAGTCTTGGCATCGTTTCCTTCTACACGTCTTATCTGGTTCCGATGGGTTAATCAGTAATCAGACTCTGAGCAAGAACAAGAGATTCACGACCAGAGCCAAATGAGGCTTCACGAGGACAAGCGTTGGAAATTGATCTCGCTTGAATGAGAGCTGTAGTGAGCTTTTTCTTTCTCCCCATGTAGTAAATTTGTCAGGGCTCACCAAACTGACAGGTGGCATTCAGTTCAGTGCCAAGAAAGTCTCTTGTCATTCGAAATGACTGAAAGTCTGATGATGCTCCTTTTTTGCCACCGCAAACTCAAAAGATGCATTCAGAGCGCCGTGGATGTCTAGGCAGTGATGCCACATCCGAGATAACGCTACAGAGTCCAAGACAGGATAATCGTCGTTCCCTGTGGGTAGGAAGCACGGCCTTCCTCTTGCCCAAGCCCGTCACATCAACAACACCCAACTGCATGCATATTTAAGCTCATGTCTTATCTGATCTCAGGAATAAAAACTGTGCTGTTTTGGGAAAATATAAAAAGAAAAACAGGATGGTCAGTTAAAGGCCATTTTAAAAGACATGCGGTCACTTCGCTCACCCCAGTGCTGTCGTTTCCGACCGTGTTGCAGCCTGCCAGGCAGGGGTTAAAGTAGGTGATGCCGTCAGAGCCACAGACAGGCGCGTACTCGTTCGTCTTACAGCCACAGTTCACATTGCAGCTGCCCGTCAGGTTCCTGTGAGTCAGCGTCAGAGTCGGCCTAGAAAGCGAGTAGAAAAAAAAAAAAAAAAAAACAAAGGATGAGAAAAAAATTTCAAACAGAGCTTATTGCTTTATATCTGGAGCTGATCCGGAGATTAGACTCTGCGTAACACATCAGCGAAGACTGACAGAAATGAGATTAATTAAAACTCATTAAAGTGTAGGTATTAATAATGTAAGGAGAAAAACAAAAACTAAAAATGTCAAAGGTCAAAGGTTTGAATCCCGCCTCCGGTCTGTGTGTTTGGAGTTTAAATGTTTTCCCTGTGCTTGGTGGGTTTCCTCCATGTACTCTGGTTTCCTCCCACAGTCCAAACATATGGGTAGAATAGTTGGAGGACGTTTGACTAATGGGTTCATACTAATTGGAATAATTGGTGTGAAGTGTGCCAGCCTTCTCTGGGGGCACAGCCAATCCCCAGACGATGATAAAGGGTAAGTGTTTTCTGTTGTGCCACTGAGGATTCCAATTTCGTGCACGTCCCTGTTTGTTACTCTAGAATCTATTGCATATTAGAATGAGGCCGTGGATATGAGACTGAAGTGCTTGCGGCTGGAATCGCAGTAGGAGTCGGAGTTGCACAAAATGAAAAGTAAAAAGCCGTTCAGCATCGCTACGGTATAAATGGAGAGCAGCAGACAGATTCGTCTTTTAATGAAGCCCGTTCTTGGAGAGTCGGTGTTTATAGCTGATCACTCAGGCTTCAGTAAATATCCTCCTCAAGGTCAACGGCAGTAAAGGCTTTTCAAAGCCGGACGTAAATGATTTAAAATTTATGGGTGTAAACAGCTCTCAGCTTTAACCAACCGAGGATCCGTTATTATTTCATGATTTCCAACAAAACCTACTTTGTACCTTCGCTAATGCGACACGCTGAAGTTAACGCAAAGAGCCGTAATGCTTAACAAACTCCGGCGCTATTTTGGATCTTGCCCTGCCTCGGCTGCTGTAATTATCCACCTCAGATTACACAGCACTCTGACGCCACCAGATGCTTCATTACATAAGAACACAAGCGTGCGGATGTGAACGCGGCGTTCCAGTCAAAGCACAATGTCTCAGTGTTACAGAACTGACAGAGCTGCCTGTAATGTAGCTTTAATGTTTACTCCGTCACTTTGATGGGAGAAAGGTGGACACACACAGACACACACACGGGTGCCCTATATTACCAAAAGTATTCACTCGCCTGCCTTCATATGCTTATGAACTTGAAGAACATCCAACATCTAAATCCGATGATGTTGGCCCCGCCCCCTTTGCAGCAATAGCCGCTTCAGCTCTTCTGGGAAGGCTTTCCTCAAGGTTTAGGAGTGTGTTTATGGAAATTTTTGACCATTCTTCCAGAAGTGCATTTGTGAGGTCGGACACTGATATAATTCAGACTGATTCATCTCAAAGGTGTAGAGGTCAGGACTTGGTGTTCTTCCACACCAAACTAGTTCATCCATGTCTTTATGGACCTTGCTTTGTGCACTGGTGCGCAGTCATGTTGGAACAGGAAGCGGCCATCCATAAACTGTTCCCACAAAGTTGGCAGCATTAAATTGTTCAAAATGTCTTGGTATGCGGAACCATTAAGAGTTCCTTCCACTGGAAGTTAGGGGCCGAGCCCAACTCCTGAAAAACAACCCCACACCAGTTCCAACATGACTGCGCACCAGTGCATAAAGCAAGGAGCATAAAGACATGGATGAGCCAGTTTGGTGTGGAAGAACTTGACTAGCAAATAAGTGACTTTGTCTACAAGCGGCAGATTGTGATGGCTAGAGGACTGGGACAGAGCAACTCCAGAGCTGCAGGTCTTGTTGATCCTCATTAAGGTGATATCAGATAGCAGGGATTGATCTGCAGTCCACACGGAGCCTCCATGCCACATCTGCATTCTTTTTTTTTTTTTTTTACATTTGATTTTAAATGAAGCCGTAATAATTGAAATTAAAACAAACAAAAAAAATGCTGGAAATATTTCACTTTACACGTAATGTATTGTGATAATCCGAATTTCACCTTAAAAAAAAAAAAATTCTTTGAGATATCTTTTTTTTTTTCTTTTCCAATGCACTATGCACAGGAGATTAACTTATTGTTCGATGTCTTTGCTGGTTCACTGTTGACATTCCACAGACTCATGTAAGGGCCTCACGGCTTCCTGTTATGTCTCCTGCAAACACACACATACAGTATATAATACACACATACATACAACTCAGCCTTTCTCGCTCCTCCTCCAAAACAGCTTCATGTGGAATTTCAGACCGTTTCAGACAGTTTACTCTTCGTGCATCTTCTAATCCAACCGATGCTTCAGGATCATTGTGCTGAAATGTTACGTTGCTGATTGCACGTGCGGCACCCTGTCCTGAACGCACTATCATCTTCTTGTCCTACATTCTTAACCGGATCACCTTGCAGAAAACCATCTGCTCCAGCTAACTGAGTTCACCTGTAAAAAGGAGCACAGTACACCGAGCTGTCTGAACTGCACTCGAAATGGGGAAGAAAAAAAAACTTCGCACCTGCATCCTGTAGGCATGAAAATGCAATCTATTCAGCAGCGTGTACTCAGTCACCTCGGAGCGCTTCGCCTGTCCTTGGTGCACTGTCGACGGCCAGACTTTATAACGTTTTATGATGTTTATAGGCAAAATAAAAGGAAGATTTAATCGTGGCCTGTCGTTTCGGTGGAAGGATAGAAGAGATGTAGTAGAAGCTGGAGAACTGGAGGACATAAAAGGGACAATAACGTGTCCTGAGGTGAAAATATGCATGTCTCAACCCGCTGAAGCTGAACACATTGCTGAATTAATTTGTTAACTCCGTGGGCTTGATGTCATTCGGTTTGATTTATTACTACCACTACCAAGACAGGGAACATTTTGATGTGTACAGCTTTACATTTACAGTTCTGTACAATAAGAAACATTAAATATATAACGAGGCATAATGGAAGATTTTATTAGACATGTTGATGTCATTGGTGATGGGAGACCGGAGTATAAACGCACAAAGTGACGTGAGATCATGCGAAACAGGCAAACCCTGGACGTACGGGAGCAACAGTGCAAACCACTAAGCCGGAATATTTCAATATATTTTAATTTATATATACAATTATAGCATCTATCAAATGAGCACAATCACAAAGTATTAGATTTTTTTTTTTTTATATAGCGGTACCTCGGCGTCCATATTTAATCCCGAGACGAGTTCTTAAGTTGAAATTTAGTATTTTGAAACGCTTTTTCCCATCTGAGATAATGTAAACGCAAATAATCTGTTTGAGTCACCCAGAAATATTACCAATATTACCAACTTCCAACACTATAATCATATTTCTGCATATAAAAACAAATCAAAACATTTTGAAAAAACATGTAAATAGACATTAATCCTTACCTAATCTTAATTTATGATTCCTCATGGCACCAGCTGCTTTTAAAAATGAAACTTGAAAGTGGATCCGTTATGTTCTTGCTACGTGCTTGCTAACATTTTTGAAACCCGTGGTGTTATGTTGTCACTAAATCTTGCAGAAAATGCAAAAAACCCACCAAAAAAATATGTAAACTTGCTTTACTTGGCTTTCCGCTAATGCAAATAAGTTTTGACTGGCTACTGGAAGTACGTAATGACCGTCACTCGTTTACAGAAAATGCTTCGCATGCCCAGGCAAATTCCTTTAAAAATTTTTTTTCTTAAGGTCGAAAATTCGCAATGCCGATGTACCAGTGTAAACAGGAGCACGGAAATGATCCGTGATCGTTCCAGGCCTTACCCAGTCGTATACGGGATGTTGATCCCCCCAAGGTTGATGCTCTCGCAACCCACAATGAAGAGTGTGGAAAAGCACAGCAGCGACACGCCGCTGCAGATCATCGCCAGCTTGGCCGACTCCCGAGCGCCGAGCTTCAGCTTCTTAATGATGTAGCCACCCAGGACGATGCCCACGCCGGCACTGGGTACGATGATCACTCCTGAAAAAAGAAGACACAAGGCATACCGATGTTCTACAAGCTTTCTGTCATTTTAGCAAGATGTCTAAGCAAAAAATACCCATTTTGTCTGGCTTTTTAACTTTACAGCTTTATAAGGGTTAAGCGAGTGAACAAACGACGAGAAAAGCTCCGGATTTCTTTAGTGAATTTATTCTGAAAGTCAAAGCTGACTCCTGGCACCGGGAGGTCACTGCGCAGATCTGCACACCCGCCTCGCAGCTTACCCCTGCCCGTGCTCATCATCTGCGAAATGCATGACAGAAACGGAGGGACAGCAGGGCAACAGCTGTGTCACTCTGGATTATCATTTCGCATCTTCCACATCGTCTCGCACTTTATCACGTACACGCGCTCAAAACTTAAAAACACAAGCGTTACATCATCACTCAGCCGAGCTCGCAATCACAAGAGGAACATGCCTGCTCCTGTCGGGATCGCGTGCTCAAGCTACATCTCTAGGCTACATCAGCCACACATATACACACACTCACACGTTCACACACACTCTCACCAGCTGGTTGTAAGAACAAGGTGGTAAAAATATGCAGTGATGAGACGACTTCAAACCTTTCCACTCCCTTCATGCTAAAATTAGCCACAAGTGCGTCAACTCGTCAGGATGAGGAAGAGAAAAAGGGTGGAAAGATCTTCACACAAAGAAACTTTTCACGATCAGGGCAGCCTGTTAAACTCGAAACAGCTGCCACAAGAGGATCACTTTAGTCTCTGGCTTTTTCCTCTCAATGGTGACATCATAGACAAAGTGATGAACATGTACAACACTGTATAACAAGAAGCTGAACATTTCTCAAGTGCCAGAATTTAAACTCGTTTATTAGTTCATTTACACTATAGTATCAAATCAGACTTGTTTCAAATACAGATTGTTATATGTTTAATTAATGAGACAAGTACACATTTTCTCTCAATCTGTTCTGAAACTCACTGCACTTGAGCCGTTATTAGTGTGATCACTGAAAGATTAGCACTATTCATTAGGATGGTACATTATATTGGTAACATCCTAGATTCATATTAGATTTATTTTGATATGCAGCATCTTTCTCAGCCATGGTGTGTTTAGCACTGCACTGGCCTTAATTTTATGCTGCATAATGACGTATTTGATATTTTACCAAAGCATATTTCCACCTTCAGTCAGCATATTCTATCCCTGATTGTCTTTGGCTTCACTTTACAGTTGGTGTTTATGACACTATTGAAAAACCCTGATACCCTTTATAAAACAAATCTTGTGCACATTGAGGGTAATTTGACATTATGGACTTGAACCGGGATCACAGTTTAGTGTGTTTGTGTAATATCATCTAAATGTGAAGCCCAGGATATATTCACTTATGTAGCTAAATAACCTGACTCCAAATACACCTGTGTGGTAACGCACAAATACTTGCAAAACCTTTAGACTATTAGTTCAGTTCCTAATGCTTAAATCCATTTAAGTATTTGTTAGTGATTTGTTAAGCTGTTTTCTTTATTTATTCCTGCTAGTGTCATGATATGCCATGTCTACTTTGATCAATGGATGCAGGCTTTTTGTTAGTACCGCGTATTATCAAAACTACAGAGCTTTTTCTTACAAAGCCCCAAAGTTATAGAATAGCCTATCAATTAATGTTCGGGACTCAGACACAGTCTCAGTGTTTAAGTCCAGGCTAAAAGTCTATTTATTTAGCCATATTTAAGCATTTTTGTGAATAGATTTGTCTTCGGTAAAGGAGTAAATCTGGGGTACTCATGGACGTAGAGTATTAAAGTTCACCATAACGTTTGTTTAGATGCTGGTTGCTGTTTAGATGTAGATGTTTGTTTAGATGTATGTTTAGATGCTGGTTGCTTTACATCCCAGGGCGCCCTCATGTCTGTGCTTCCTTCTGGCTCTCCCTTTTAGTTATGTTGTCATATCCAGTCCTGCCGGAGTCCCTGCTTGCACTCTGCATTAAATATACATTCACCTTAATGTGACTGTGAGCATACCTGACTGTGATTTCTCTTCCTCTCTCCCTCCTGCTTCTGTAAAGCTGCTTTGCAACAACGACGCGTTAAAAGCGCAATACAAATAAAATTTAATTGAATATTATAATCGTGCATTCCCAAGAAACCTTTTTTACAGAGGCACTCTTCACCTCCACTGCAGAACACTGGGATTTCCTGTACCATAATATCAATTTAATGAAAATGTAATAATCCTTTTCCCAAACTATGAGATATGTTAACCTGGGGGATGCCTTCATAGATAGCTAACATCTCTGATTAAAACACGGTAGCCATAGTAACTAAAGCATCAATTTTCACCTCCCAGTTAATCCTAACAACACACAGAGGTATGTTAATGCCCTGGAAGATGCTGGCACCATTATGCATGTTCATTCTTGTTTTTTTTTCTTCCATAGACACTGCATATGGTCTTTATGGTAAGGTTGAAATACACAGTAGAGCTCATGGTGATGCTCCATTAGATCCCAGATGCTAGATTTAAAAACACAAACTATGATCCGACAATCAGTCAGGCAATCTGTGACGAGACCAACATGAAGCCATCATTAAGTCCATATACTGTATATACATTTATATACTAGAGAACGTCAGATAGCTGGAGTATCAGTAGTGAAAGCAGCAGAGATAATATCACAGACAGACAGACCGACCATACGGCTATCCCCACCATCACGCTTGTCAATTAAAAAATCTCCAACTAGCTGTGAGTCAAGTCTCGGGGAAACCTGGCGCAACAGCCTTATACAGCTTCAGTGCACTTTGCGATTTCCCCTCTAATGTGACCTCATATAAGATGATACCCCTCCCCCTGCATGTTACTCAGCTCTGCTGTTCTCTGGCAGGGCGTGGCTTAGCCAGAGTGCATTTACATAGACTCAGAGGCAGTTTAAAGTATGAAAATAATCATTATCTGAGGGGTATTTCAGCTTGTTGAGGAAATAATATTAATACAATATGTGACCTTTAAGATTAAAAATATATGGTAGCATATGAGAAATAAAGCTCTTGCTTGGTTTTCAGGAGCTAGCTGTGAAACCACACCATTATCACTTTCTTTTTCCCTTTAATTATTACCATTGTAAGTGCATTCACACCACGGATTTCTCTTAACGACTCCAGGAATAAAAGAAATATAGCAGCAAAGAAAAAAAGAAAAAAGAAAACTAGTACAAGTTGCCATATTCACTGCTGGTAGTGGAAGCTATGATTGCGGCGGCTGCCATTTGAACACCTGCCCAGCATCAGGCACATTGTGATGCACACCATGATGCTACAAAACAGCATAATTCCTAACACCAGCAGCAAAAACTGAAAAGAAATATTAGGGTGCGTTAAACAACCCAGTACACAGCAGAAAAAAAAAAAATCGGGAGGCAGAAATAAAATGTTTACATCGACAGGAAACTCTATACAGTGGAGTGTGTTTGACCTTGGTACCGGATCCCTTACAGCTCTCACCGAGGAGACCCTGAGAGGCAGAATTAATCTCTGACCTCGCCACTGCTACCTGGCCACGCACCAGATCCAAGTGAGAAAGCATCTGTGCTGCTTCATTAAGTCATAGCCATATGTCATGGTCTGATGAAGCTGCTGAGGATTGACTTTTTTTTGTGACAAACGAGAGAGAAAAAGAGAACTGAACACAGCAAGCTTTTTAATGGCGTCTGAGCCATTTTGGAAGGAAGTGATTGACTGCCTACGGTTCAGTCCAGGGGTTTTTCATCCAATTCTCCATCTACTGACAGAATGATCCCTTTTGATTCAGCAGCAATCTGCTCTGCCTACACAGGCTCGAGTGGAAAGAATCATAAAAGGAAACTCGTCACTCCTATGCATCTGCTCCTGTGCGCGCACGATTATCTGATGTGTAAATGAGCATGCTGAGGCGTGAGTGTGTGAGTGTGTGTGTGTGTGTGTGATGGAAGGAGGTGGGAAAAGTGGAGAGAACTGAAATTAAAATATAATAAAGTGCACAGAGTCTCCAGTACCTGTATAGATGCTGGCGTTGGAGGCCGGGATCCCGAACTGTGACTCGATGAACTTGGGGATGAAGGTGATGAAAGCGGTGACGATGGCGCTCTCGGCCGTGTAGGAGAGACTCACAAACAGGAAGGTCATGTTGCTCACGATCCTCACGGCCGCCTTGGGGAGCTCTGCGAGAGAAACATGAGCGTCAGGGATTCTGCTAAAACTCATTATTCGGCTCTACAGAGCTTGTATCCGTTCCCTCGTGTCCCTTTGCTCTCGCATTTCATCTTCATGCCTCAGTATTTCCACTGAATTACTGTACATGCACAGGAGACTAAGAAACTGAACTTTACTCCTTTTAAGAGAGATGTAATAAAGATTCTGAATTGATGAAGAAAGCGATTTATTGAAGTTTTATGCAAACCACCCACTGTACATTGAATGTAAAACAGACTCGATACTGATTATTAAATGTACTGTGCTTGCATGACCTAATAATCATAAAGCAATCAGATATTAAAAGATTTAAGTATGGATTACAACATACCATGGCATATAGTTATAGGAAAATAATCAATAAGAGAGTGGCGTAATGGAATACGACAGTTTTCCAATAACAGCGCAACATGTGTTATTCCTTAATTTGCATAAACTAATCATTGTTTTTCTAAATTAAAGACCATCACATGGCATATTTTGGCTCTTTCAGGGTTTGTTTGTCCACAAAAGTTAGTCCCAGTTACTGCTTAAATAATAGCAATCTTCTCTTATTAATCTTTATGTTTTTCTGATAATTACATTTAATGTGTCATAAATCAATAAATAAATAAATAAATAAACAGTTCATTTCCATTTTTCACACTGGAAAACTTAAATCTTTACCTCTGACTGTTACTAAGCAACACTTTTCATAATAGGTTCACCATATAAACAATTAGTTTGTACTACAGAAATGACCGTATCCAAGGAGCGTTCAAGTCAAAGCAGGACTTTTGGTTGAACAGATGTTTTTCCCTCTATATAAGCCCTGATTACACTAATCCCAGAGTTTCACTACTGCTTTGATACTATCAATGTAAAAGTTCTCTTAGTACGCCGGAGGCATGATCAGACTTCCTGCTTCATGTCTGAAACAGTTTTATGACTTCATTCATGAGAAATTCTCTCACAAGTCCTGCTTTGACTTGGACGCTCCTCATACATAAAAGAACATAAGCTTTAACTTATACTGGTTTGGAAAATTAATCAACACCTTCTGAGCAGAGAATTTAACCGCACTTTGATATAAATTTAATTAATCAGCACTATTATTGTGATTATTTCTTTTATTACCAAGCAGACACACAGGGCAGGAAGGTAATAAACATGATTTAAAGACTTTATACGAGTATAAGACACAAATGTAATTAAGTAATCTGACTGAAAAACATTTATCTAAAAACATCACTTTGATAGAACCAAATACTATGAGTAATGAGAGGATGCACACACACTCCCCAAAATGCCAGTCCTTTTACTGCAGCTGTTCGTCTTATGATCTAGCATCTGTCATATACATTACCCCACTCATACCATGGAGCAGAAACACTACTATTTCAAAGGGATGTAGATATGCTATAATAAACTGTTTATTAACAAATAGAAACCATGGATATACAGACAATTAATTTACTCGATGCATCATGCTTTAATGATATTCTGTCAAAGCCTGAGGTGGTGTTCATCTCGATAAAAGTTTAACTAAGATTGAAACAAAGCAGCGCTGTTTCGTCTTTCTTTCAGGGGCCATGGTGGTCGTCGAGCTCGCTCGCTTAGCAATTAGCAGGTTTGTGCACTCCCTCCTGTTACCATGGTAACCTGCAGGGGTTTACATTTGTTCCTGAACCCCTAACTAACTGTCACACAGAGTGCATCGCTTTTTTATAATTTTAAAAAGCCAACACGTATATCATAAATCCACACAAGTAGCTGTCGAGGACTTTCAGAGGTCGTGCACATGCGAGTCAAGTGCTATCAGATGTAAACTGAAAACGCTTTTATGGGTTTTTTCTTTTGCTCCAATATATAACTCGGGTCTGATGGTATTAAATGGATGTGAGAATATAAGTTTCAGGCACCTGCAGGCTAATAATTGTGTTTTGTAGGTGTTTAGAGATAATTGCGGTGGTGCAGCCCATCACGCTGCAAATCAAAGCAGACGAGTTCACTTCAGTATTTCACAAAAGGTCAGCCTTCATGCTAATGCATTGTTACAGATATTAAAGAAAAAAAGACATAAGCATTAAAATAAACGGAAATTTCTACTTTTACATTAGCTGTCCTGTCGAGATATTATTTGAGGACAGTGGTGGCTCAAACAGTTAAGGCTGTAGGTTACTGGGTTTTTGATTAAAAGTCCCGGGGTTCGAGCTCCAGCACTGACAAGTCCTTAAGCAAGGACCTTAACCTCATCTGCTCCAGGGGCACTGTATCCTGGCTGACACTGCGCTCTGACCCCAGCTTCCTGAGAAGATTACAATTTCCCTTTGGGATTAATAAATCTCATCATCTCACTGTCTTTACCGCTTTATCCTGTATACAGAGTCGCGTGGGGCCTGGAGCCTAACCAAGGAGACTTAGGGTACAAGGAAGGGCACAAACATACACACACACTCACATGCTCACTCACACACTACGGCCAATTTGGGAACACCAATTAGCCTAACGCGGGTACTTCGATTTCCTTCCCCAGTACCTGTAGGAAACCCACCAAGCATAGGAAGAACATGCAAACTCCAGGTGGGAATTGAACCCGGACCCTGGAGGTGTAAGGCAACAGTGCTAACCACTACACCACCATGCTGCCGGAATAATAAAGTACTAATTATTATTACTATTATTAAGTAATACTTTTTACTAAATGTTTATAACGCTAAGTTTCCGGCTTCTACCAGCTGAGGTGAAGGTTCAGAATCTTCACTGCTAATGCTAGCCAAATATCCATTTACATTATGTAATACTTGTTTGTTTATTTATTTATTTTAATATTTCTAAGACTTTTTAAAGCTGTATTTATAAATGGGCTTAATTGTTTTGCCTCTTAAAACTAACCATCCGGCAACCATCAGCTAACGTGACAGGATTCACAAATAGAGATCTGGCATTTAAAAACGCACGTTTTCAGAAAAGGGATCCCGCGACTTGCAGCGGCTGGCCGCGGGAAGCTGTGAAAATGCCCTTCATTACCTGTAGGGGGCAATCGTGTTTCAGTCTGAAGTATTGT
>JAQQZS010000019.1:17735795-17761393 GCA_030068045.1 Platyallabes tihoni | reverse complement strand
CATGATCCATATCCGCCAACCATCGTCATGATCCATATCCGCCAACCATCGTCATGATCCATATCCGCCAACCATCGTCATGATCCATATCCGCCAACCATCGTCATGATCCATATCCGCCAACCATCGTCATGATCCATATCCGCCAACCATCGTCATGATCCATATCCGCCAACCATCGTCATGATCCATATCCGCCAACCATCGATCCAAACGTATCTACCATCGACCATCTTTTCTCATAATCCATCTTTCAACAACCATCTTCCATCCACATGATCCATCCAACATCCATCCATTACAACACATTCTCCTACAATCATTTATCCATTGATCAAAAACATTCACTTGTATACATCATGTATACAATGTCCACAATATGTATCCATATTGTCCTTCCATCCATCTAGCTATCCATCATCATAAAATATATCTTCTCTATTAAACTCATCATCACCCATCAGTATCAATCACACCAAACACATTCATCATTCATCCATATCAGTTCATCCACTCATTATCCTTCATCTATCCAAATCCCAAACTCCAATCATCAACATCCATCCATCCATCCACACTATTACTGATTTATATCAAACCAGCTATGTTCTCCTTGATCCATTCACATTGTCCATTGTCCAACATGCAGGTCGTCCATTGCTCCGGCTCACAAATTTCCATCTTAAGAACTGAAATTCTGCACAAAATTTGCCTTGGCGTATGAATCATGTTTGGCATACGAGCGACTGAATGACGGCTAAGTTACGTCCGGGAGCCGTTCGAAACTTGTTTGCATCAGTGGAAAGCCAAGCAAAGCAATTTGACATATTTTTACATAAATCTTTATTTTGTGCAAGATTTAGTGAAGACATAGCACCATGGGTCCCAAGAATGTTCTTCTCAAGGATGGTAGCAAAAAGAAAAGGGAGCCGCTTTAAAGCAGCCAAGAGGAATCATAAATAAAAGCTATGTGAGGTTTAATATCTACTTATTCTATATTTTACTTCATTTACATGTCTGTTCTGAATGTTTTGATGGTTTCTATATGCAAAAATATGATAGTGTTGGAAATTGGTAATATTTTTGGGGTGGCTGGAACGGATTATCTGGATTTACATTAGTTCCTATGGGAGAACGCGCTTCACAATACGAGGAGCCGAGGTACCATTTACACCTATTCATCAATCCAGATTACACGCCTAATAAATCACCAATACATTAATTCACCCTTCATTCAGGTACAGTACTGATACCAATACAAGCCTTCCACCCATCGCATCTTTCCATACATCAAATATCCATTACTCAACAAAGTATATGCCTTATAAACCAGAAGGCTCCACCTCGAATTTCTCCAACCACTGACCACAAAACCTTCCTGCAGAAGATCAACAAGCGCTGTGAACCGTCACCCACACAAACAGGTCCTGTGTAGAAACCGGATCTGATCATTTCATTGAGTCAAGACTGGTGTCTGAACCAAGACGTCAGGACAATCTACTTGCAACCAACGTACAACTGGATCAGACTCCATCCCCTGCTTCAGGGCCAAATACGGATCCAACTGGAGTGTACACTTCATTCTCTTTATGGAATAAGACACATGCCCACTCGCTCTCGTTATATAAAGACCGGCTGCTTGTTTGCAGTTGAGGTGATAAAAATGTTGCAGATCCTCGATAATCCTACAGGTGGCGCATTTCAAACTATTCACCTTTTGACAGGCAGGACAGCATCCTGTGTGGTAGGAGCCAATGATTTTAGAAGCTTTGTTTAGAATTTATAAAATCATGAAACAGAATGATGGCAATACAGTTCGTATCAAGACCTAGATATCATTATATCATCATATCGGCTGATCCCTGGAGATTCCCCATTCCCAATGACAACGTAGTGTAAAACCAAACTCACCCATCATCAGCAAATAAAAATATCAATTGCTGTTCTTAGACATATTCGAGGCTGATCTTTCCTAAATCTTGTGTTGCCAGTATTAATGTACTGTTTGATTCTGGTCAGAGAACATTGCAGTAATAGGAAATAATAATAATAATAAGGACCATGCAATAATAAAAACAACCTGCAAGGAGGTAGTAATGCAAGATGTAGCGGATCACACGGCGAAGTGGTTTGCAGCACATTCACACTGGTTGCAGCGAGAAACCAAGGTCCTGTAGTGCGATTCAGGGCGATCAGGGTCGTAAGATGTTTGGGTAAACAAGCAAGTAACAACCTGATTGCATCATACACAAGGCTGCATCAGGACATTACAAGCCTTAAAATAGATAAGCTTCATCAATAGACCAAAACTTCCTGCATTAGTCTATGGAAATTTCCACCTTATGATGAGCCAGTGCAGCTTACACGCATGTGCGTGCTACATGAGGTGTGTGTGAGACGTATTGATTTAGACTACACACATAAAGGGTAATAAATCGATGCGTTTTCAGAGACACTGGATCAAACGAGCTTTTGTGGGGAAAAAGATTAGCTGGACAAAACGTAAGCTGAAGGCGAAATGTACCGTAAGCAAAGTTATTCAATTAAGAAATTAAAATGATGACCAAAAAAATAATAGAAATGAAATTCAGTTCTTCCATAGACATGTGGAGCAAGGTTAGGGATTGCGTGTAAGAGTGAAAGCACAAGTGTGTGCGAGTTAAAAATATTAATTAACATAATAAACAGCAGCAGCTGGGAACAACACTCACATTGAAAGTGTGTGTGTGTGTGTAGTCCATGCAAGAACATGGGACTTGAAACGGTCTCTCGAGACCTCAAGCACACATGCATACACTCATGGCACTGGGATTCGATCGCTGTTTTTCTCCGCCTCGGGTCTTTCAGAAATTAAAACATGGTTTCGATTAATAGGACGAGGGGAAGCGCTCTGAAATCAGGGACAAGTCAGGTGTTCTGCGTCTCCACGTGGTGTCATCATCTGGCTGAGTTTCGCTCTGATCTGTGCATCACTTGTGGGGGTTGGAACACAATTCCTATTTCCGTTGAAGGAAACGAAAGACTTGGCATCCAGTACAGTCACTAAACCGTGCATTCGCCGCGGCAAGAAGATCTAGAATAGTTTATATCTGAGACAAACAGAAAGGACGCACTGTGTTTTTATCTTCCGTATTATAGAGCTTTAAATTATCAACTTGGATTAAGATAACAAAAATGGTTACAACTAATCCCCAGTTACCTCAAGTATAAAGACTGGCCTAGATAGGTGTTGAGATTGTAACGGAAAAAAAAAAACCCTAACATAAGGCACGCTGTTGTTCCCAAGTACCTCCTGATGATAGAACTCCTGACAATGGCGCATCTGGGTCGCGAGCAAGTCTGTAGTTCCTCATTGTGAACCAGGACACTGATTGGATGAATTCCAGGAACGGGAACAGGTCTGAAAACAGTTTAGAATCGCAGAACTGATTCACAAAATTCTAGAAACCGTTCTCAGAACTGTTCTTGTTCACGCATGTGCGGCTTCCGGTTCTAGAATTTGGACGATATTTCTTCAATAGTAAGTCAGCCTTGCTCAAGGGATCAACAGTGGTGCTGAGACTCGAACCCCTCAACCTTCCTTCCTTCCGACCCGTAGCCCAGTAACTCACTTCGCATTAGGAGTGAAATATTAGTGTCTGTGTAAATGAGGAAGAATTTAAATCATATAAACGTGTTAAGGATTTTGAATTAATTGCAATTACAGCATTAATTCTGCATTAAATCCTGACAGCTCTGATATATATACAGTATGTTTCTGCTGCCTCAGCAAAGCCTCAGTTCTTACGTCCTGATATATGGCAAAACCTGATCAGACACTATGGAAGCAAGTTTTCTTTTTCATCTGCAAAGAAGCGCCGTTATTGACAAGTTATAACACTGTTGAATTCTTTAATCTAATAACTCTGAGAGCAATCTTCTCAGGTTTACATTTTGTAATCATGCACTTGCTGTAATAAATTATCATTTCTATGGTAACAGTTTATATAGGAACTTGTATACAGGATAATTTACATTCTAAGACTAATAATGTCAGTGTGTATAAAATACATCAGCATGGTGGCTTAGCAGTTAGCACTGTCACCTGGCACCTGCAGAGTCTGGGTTCGATTTCCGCCTGTTCGGTGTTTGTACACTATGTTCTCTATGTACACCATACAGGATCTACCACCACTGGGTAACTAACAAACTACGTCAAGCCCTGGAATAAAGGTCAGATCAAATCCAAAGGGTCTCTCACATCATTCAGCCTTGATCTTGTCACAGTTGACACTGTGTTTCTCATGCAAGAAAACACTTACATTCCTACTGTCGCAAAAAAAAAAAAAAAAAACAATTGTGGTGGATATGTGCTGAATGTTCCTTAGTCAGGAGCAATGAGTCATCCTTGCAGACTGGTACCTGCGCCCTTAGCAGCTTCGCCGTTCTCATAGGACAAAACTCAAATCACACACCTAGTGTAGGACACTGTAGGTGTTTCATCCCTGACCTCTACACCTGCAACTAATCACACGAGCATCACTTACACCTCATGTCCATCAAGCAAATAAATGGGGCACAATGAAAATTTTTTTTAATTCTTACCAAGATAAAGCGAGGCATTCTCCTTCTTCACGTTGTCATCCAGGTAGGTCGGGCCAAGAGTGTAGATAGGCGTTGAACCCATTCCCACCAGAATCTGGGCGCAGATGAAAAGTGCTACGTAGATGGAATGCTCCTTGCCTTCCTGGTCTCGCGGGCACGACGCAACGCCCAAGCCGTCTCTGCTGCTGGCGTTCCCGTTCATGCAGAGGCCCTCGTTTCCTGCAGACGAGTTCATTTCCTGGATCTGGTAGGGCGGCGAGATGAAGTGAGGAAGCGAGAACAGAGCAGCTCCCGCGGCTATGAAAACCCCACCGACAGCCAACCAGCGGGGCCGCTGCCCCCGACCCCCGAAGTAGCTGATGAAGACCACGACGAGCAGGCTTCCGATATCGAAGCAGCTCACCAGCAGTCCGGACTCCGAGCTCCTCAGGCTGTACTGCTTCTCGATGGTGGTGATCACACTGCTCAAGTAACCTGAAACCATCAGCGACTGGATGAACGTCAGATAGCACATACAGAACAGAAAACACCTCGAGTCCGCCAGGATTACCCTGACGTACTTCCTCACCGGGAATCCCACAATCCTCGTCAAAGAGAAGCCTTGTTTTTTGCCTCTGGCTTTGTTCCCGTCTGATCTCGCAGAGCCACTGAGACCAACCATGCTGGACATGCTGGAGGGCGAGAAGTCGGTTTGGGACGGAGAGTCCAGGTGGCCGGAGTCGCTTTTTCCCTGCATGCCACTAAACGCAACTCGGTCTGTACAGATTGACGTTAACGTCGATGGAAGCTTCGCTTCTAACACCTTGTCATGTGCTGGACAGCCTCCGTTGAGGACGGGTAAACTTTTCGATTTGTAGTAGCTCTCCGAGTCATCGTATTGGTTTTGGAGTTTTTGGTTGACTTCGAGAGACTCCGATACATCGCTGCCGGTCTCATCGTTGTCTGAGGAAGTCATTTTAACCGGCGACTGAGCCTGAACAATCAAAGACGTGATTCAGGTTGAGGATGTAAAGCCGGAAGAACGTGCACAGGGCTGGGAATACGATCTACAGCCCTGATGGATCAGAATCGATAAACCTTCAATCATGATGCAAAAAAGGGGGACAGGTTTAAAGAAATCATTTTAAAAACAAGCACCTAGAGTAACCTAGAATTTCTTTAATAATAAAAATGATCAATGTGAAAGGGGAGGGGAGAAAAAAAACAAGCTTGTCTTCAGGCTGGACGTCGCCGCGTCAGGATTCTCTCCAGCATGCTGGCTTGTGTTTCCTAAAGCAGAAGATAGAAAGCATTAACGACTGAATTAACAACTAAATCATTTTTATTCCACAGAGCAGAAAAGGGAATCAACGAGACATGACTTCAGCTGTGTAGAACAGTCCTGAGATCTCACTCCAGAGGTATAACAAAAGGTAGTCTAAGGAGGACAAAGAGGAGTCCAGCATGCAGCACAGAGCACATCAAAGACTTCAAAAGAAACTCATGGAACCACAAATGGATACAAAATGTTTACAAACGTTTGCTATTTCAAACGCACGAACATTCCTGTCTATTAAGACCACGCGCACCGGGGAACATAAAGCCCCTCATGTCACGACTTTACACACACACATTTATATACGAAGCCGAAAACTACAACTAAAGACACAAGAGTGACAGACAAGAGAGAGACGCACCGTGCACGCGCGCTGTGAGCGTTTCTCCTGGTGAAAGAGAAGAGAGACAGAGAGAGTGAAGGACAGGCTGGACAGGACAGCGGTACTCACTCGGAGGTAGATATTGTTGTCCTCGACGCGGCCACTCAGCTACTGAATGAGATTGCGGATTTGGAGGCGGTCAGCGCTGAGGAATGCTGGGAAATGTAGTGTTTTAGTGTTTAGTTTTTTTTCCTGAGGGGAGAGGAAGGCGCACCCAAAAGTCATGCTGGAATCCCGACCAAATCCACTAATGTACAAATCCACAAGAGGATCTGTATCATATATTTACCTAGAAAAAAAATAATAAAATAAAATAAAAAATGATAAATGTGTTAGTGGTTCTTGTAGGTTTTGTGTGTGTGTGTGTGTGTGTGGTGGATTGAACAGCTCTGGGGATAAAAACTGTACTTCTGTCAGTTTGTATGCTTTTTAACTGTTGTTGTTTTTATTTATATATATTTTTATACTGCATGCATATATATGAGGGGGTGTTCAAGTCAAACCGGGACCTTCGTGCTGAATGAGAACAAATTCAATTCAGTTCAATTTTATTTGTATAGCGCTTTTAACAATTGACATTGTCGCAAAGCAGCTTTACACAATCAAAAGAATTATTTAAGTTTGTATGGAATGTGAATGTGTATGAATCAAAATGGTCAGATTGTCCCTGCCTTTATTTCGAACTGCCTTTATAATCGAACCCGGCCCCTGGAGATGCAAGGCATGCTGCCACAGATACATCAATCATATATAGACATATCTACATTTTTATATAAGATATGCTTAGGTCATTGAGGTTAGTTCCTTGTGTTAGGTTTCTAAGAAGGATAATTTTTTCGTAGATAAAACAGGATTCCGTTAAACCACATTAACTAATGATCAACATAAATATTATCAAAAGTTTTTGACCTTTGTTGATGATATTTTATCACTTTGGCTGCTTCCGAGTAGATGGACAAATATCTCTCTCTTTTTTTTTTTAAATGTGTACAGTAAAATCCTGGTTAATTATTGTGACATGTTTATGTATAATTACTTATAGTACTTTTAATCAAGAGATTACTTTAGACCCGGCTTGACGTTTTGCTTTGCAATAGACTGAGCTCTCTGTTCTTTATTCGTGCTGGGTTTTTCCCCCCCTAATGAAATGTAGCTGTTTTGACTTTCTGCTTGCTTCCAGTCTTTTTGCTCTCGGTCCTGTCTTCAGCAAGATGCATCGTGCTCGGGTTCAGATCAGGTAACTGGCTTGGCCTCTCACCTGCTATAAATTAAACAGCCTGATGGATAGAAGTTTAACTCTGTAATCATCATTTGATTTCAATTATGGTGTGCTAGAGGAAAAGAGCCGAGTGCATTGGTGATTTAGTTTATGTTACGTTACATGTGCTAATCAGACCGCTTTAGTGAACATCATCTAGGCTCACCTATGCTTTTCTAATTAGAAGTTACGCAGAAGAACAAAATTATTTATACAAATCGACTTTCCTACAAATCAGCGTCTTAGGATTGATTAGTCAATATTATGAGGTCATAACTACTTCCTGTTTTTATTTGTGCATACATCATTTCATCATTGTTGTATTGTCACATGCAATTTCTTATAGATAGATGGATGGATGGATACTGTACTGATCCCGGAGGAAATTCCAGATATCCAGCAGCAACAGAGACAGTAACATGGACAGGTTGTCGATGTGATTGCACACTGTGTATCTTATATCTATAGATATAATAAAACTGTAAACTTAGGGTGTCTGTACATTACTGTACTGTACATTATTATTGAACGGATTTTAATGGGGTTTTCACAGGTGTATTTGGCCGAGCTTGAAGTAACAAGTAAGTTACTATTGCAAGGCTAAGAACAAAAAAAACTACAAGATATATAAGAAGCATATAAATAAGACATATAAAGCACAAGTTTAAAAAAAATAGGAATTTAAACATTCAAAATTTTTAAAACAATTTAAAAATTCAAGTTTAAACATGTATTATTTTCTTATGTGACTCCATTTATCCATCCAGCAACCTCTGTAGACCAATTAGGGACCATGGAGGCCAATGGTGACCGTTGTGTTTATTCCCATTTTACGACCTGTACTCAACATTCACACACAACGCGCAATTTGGGAACATGAATTAATCTAATCTGCTTGTCTTTGGACTGTGGAAGGAAACCAGAGTACCTGGAGTAAACCCACCAAGCACGGGAAGAACATGCAAACTACATGCACACAGACCCTGAGGCGGGAATCGAACCCAGACCCTGGAGGTGTAAGGCAACAGTGCTAACCACTATGCCACCACAAAGTCATGTGACTTCTTACATATAATAAGCATCTGTACGGGCCTCTGAGTAGCGCAGTGGTAAAGTGCTCGCCCTATCATCCGGAGATCGCGAGTTCGATTCCTGGGTGATGCTGTAACCTCTCTGATTGGCCGAGCTCTCTCAGAGGGGAGGGATGAGTGGTACTTCGTGCTCCCACACTAATCACGGCTCTACAGCCGATCAGGGGCGTCTGTGAGCTTACGCAAGCGGAAGGAGTGGATAGCGCTGTCCTCCGAGTGTGTTACCCCTCCCCCAACGATGTGTGAGCGAGCATTTCGAAAAGATGCGGTCGGCTGGTGTCACGTGATTCAGAGGAAACACGTAATAGTCTTTAGCCCTCCCGACTGAGTGGCAGTAGTAGCTTTAATGTGGGAGCCCCCTAGTGACAGGGAGGAATTGGACACGACAAAAATAGGGAGAAAATCAGGGGGGGAAAACAAAACATCTGTACACATGAATGAGTTAATTTTTACATAAATGTTTGACACCAGAGATCTTTTTACACACAATATAAATATTTTGAGTCCATGTTTGAATGTTAAATGTGAACAGATTTACTAGCACAATTAGTTAGAAATAATGTTACAATTTCTGACCCAACAGTGCCATCTGGTGGTATAATTTAGTGCTACATCTAAAAAAAAACAAGTAAATATGAGAAAATATGATACAATATACACCATGATCCCATGATTTATTATTTGCTGTTTCACGTTCATGATTAATTAATTACTTAATAATAATGCTTAATATTATTTATCCTTAATATGTATAGTTAATTTATACTTTAGAGACACGTTCCTGTTTGTAATCTTTTGTTGCTGACACATGATCCAAAATCTCTGCACAGTGGCGTAGTGGTTAGCACTATTGCCTTGCACCTCCGGGGTCTGGGTTCAACTGGGCATGAGATGAAAATACTGTACATACTGGATGGGACACCAGCTAATCACAGATAATAATACCTATTATTAACTTTAAGGTTCGAGTCCCAGCCTGTGCCCAAACCCCAGCCACTGGATGGTTGCATCAGGAAGGGTATCCGGCGCAAGATATACCTTTATTCGTCCCAGTTGCCGGGAGCAGCCGAAAGACCAACAACAATTATAATCTGTCATTTTTAAAGCCCAAGCACTATGTCATCATCACTATCGTTCTGATATTGCTTTTTTTTAATAGTACTAATGTCAATGTGCAAAGGCCCTCTTTTTTTTTTTTTTTTCAATTATCCAGACCTTTTTGGGGATCTCATCATGCTCAAAAACTCATGGAAATCGGCACAAAGGTTGGAAACTGCTGGTATTAGGACGCCTGAGACTCGGGGCCTTCACAAGAGATTTAGCTGCTTAGCTCATACACACTTCCAGGTATACACCTCAAAGTCGGTACACTTCTAGATCTCATTGAGCTGAACAATTATGTACGTAATGAGCTACCTGACTTATCATCTTTGGCCTAAAATCCTTGTGTGCTGATATTTTAATCATCTTGATGTACTTACAGTAAGATCCACCTCATTTCTATACAGTGAGCTCCTGAATACTTCAGCACCATCATTTACTAAACCATCATGGATCAGGCCCAGGTTTGGATGCAGTGGGAAACCATTAATCTGCACCGATTACATCTGTAACCCTTGTTCTAGTGTTTATCCTCACCACACCTCGGGCAGCGGACCAACTTTAAAGATTCCCAATGAAAGAGTTTTACAAATAAACTCCAGGAAACTGTATGAAGGGTCAGTTCAGGAGAATAATGAACCTGGTGATTTGGCAGAGATTTAGCTGACTTACAGCAACTGTAATAGAAACCCGATATTGGAAATCATTCATCACCAGCCACAGCATGAACAGAGAAAAACTTTTAAAATGTTACTAATAACTAGGGGTGTTCAAGTCTAACCAGGATTGTGATGAAATTTCTCTTGAAACCAATTTACAGAAGTCCTCGGTCACAGGTCGGTGTTGAGACTCTTAGCCGCAGTAAAAAAAAATGTAAACAACGCAAACGTTTTAAAGAAAGCCGTACATCCGTCAGTGACTATCTCAGCCAAGTTGGCTCTGAGCCACGTGAACATTCAACGCCTGATCCTTAAAAACCGACTGATAATTTGTCGCCACCTTGTGGAAGAGACGCATCTGTCTGTGGGAACTGTTCACACAATTATTCACCAACACCACTTGCACATTACAGGAACTCGGATGGGAGCCATCGCCACAGTCCTGACCTCCATTTCCACATGTTTGGGACATTAAAGGACTTCCTGGGAGGCCAGCGCTTCAAGCTGATCATGGTGATCCTGCGTACGGTGAAACCTTTCTACCTTGATGATAAACGAGCACCAGTGAAACAGTGGGATAAATGCTTTAGTGTAGCAGCGGACTATATAGAGAAATAAAGGGAGCTTTCACGCTCATATAAGTGTTATTCTGCACAATAAAAAGTCCCGGTTTGTCTTGAACGACCCTTCATACAACTAGCATATTAACCTTATTTCTTCAGTAAATTATGTACCAAATTAGTAAGATGAAAAAGTTAAGGTAAAAAGGTTATTTTAAACAGATTGATTGGGAGAAAAACCATCCAGACCAACAAAGCCATAACTCAGCAGATTATTGCATGAACTATGGGTACTGCCTTCATTTCCACCTATAAACGTCTCGGCGTTCCGGAAAGGAATGAAAATCTGTACTTAATCGTTGAGGATCATCGTTGCGGTACAAGCCACAGCGTTTTCATAACCTCCACTGTGGTTTATTAAACAGATGGAAAGATGCAGCTTGAGGGGGGGAAAAAAGTGACACTCAGGTTTAAAAAGGTTTATTTCAGAACAGCTTCTTGGCTTTCCAGAAGCCAGAATTGTTTCAACACCTCCGAAGGATTTAAAAAAAAAAAATTCAGCATTTTATGCATTTTAGTACAACCAGTCCAGAAAACGACATTTTCAACCATGAAATCAGACAGTTTGTTTACAGAAAAGAAAGACAAACCAAGTAGTGAGAAGACAAGCCGAGAGCAGCACATCGTTCTGATTGTAGAGTCACAATGGCTACAGTTTCCTCTGATCTGCTATATGGTGTACGCATTATATGTAAACTAAATCCAGCCGTGGAACAAACCCAAACCATTCCCGTTAACCGTTTAATCTCTTAGTGTGACTGAAAAATGTGCGCATGCAAGGTGGAATTCTGTAAACCCTAATGAGGAGTTGTGCAATACCCCACCAACAAAAAACAACTAAACACCTACTAGACATTTACTAATGCATAAAAAACATCTGAATCGTATTCTAATCATGATGGCGATGCAAAGAAATAGAACTGTAACCTCAATTTTCTTATCCAGGAATATTTGAGATATATATATTTTATACATATTTTTAGATAATAATATAGACTCTTTCTGGCTCTCATGTGCTCTCAGGTTAAAGCCTGGTGTCCCCCATATTCTGTAAGATGGTCAGTCAGTCTTTTAAGAAAGTGCATCAAACCTTTCACCATTTCACCATGCTGTTTTTTTTTTTTTTGGTGGTTCTTGTATGTCTGAGTGCAATGATTTCACCAGTCGAACAATAGCAATACTTTACAAAAATACATTACAGCTCTGTGTTGTTTGGGTCCTCCACTTAAATTTGATACAAACCCAACACTGAAGCTGCATTAAGGCTCTTAATCTCTAAATATATTTATATAGGCCTACAGTATCTTACAAAACACATAACACTGATTTCTAATAAATGAAAGCACAGACTAAAAAAAAAAAAAAAACGTAGAATTGTTTCATAATACAATAGAATATTTAGCCCAATCTCTGAGCTCCAGCACTTAGTGTCTCTGAGCAGAAATGGCTTCAGGTCATACTTTTGTGTCAGAGCGATGTGCTGGAGTTGGGAATCAGGAAACCACTGCCTTCTGAGTCCTGAGAGTCGTGGGGCACTTGGGCATGGGGTGTATGGAGCGTTTGGAGGCAAGGTTGGCACAGGGTCGTCTCTTCTGCCTTCATTGGAAGCCAGGCTGGCAGGTAGATCTGGGCCTTGAAGATGTCCTCTTCCTCCTCGTTTTTGCCTGCAAGATGTCCTTGCTCTCCTCGTGTTCTACCGAGATCACGGGATGCCTCCATGGCGGAGCTGCTGAACAGAAAATCGTTGCGTGTTTCGAGCTCCGTAGGTCCGTTCCCGCTGAAGATCAAGTCATCTCCGTCCAGCTCGTTCCGCAGGTTCTTATCCAGCAAGTCCTCCTGACTGTCTGAGGCATGGTCCGAAGGTTTAGGAGAAAAATCTCCCGGGAGATCGTTTCCTGATTTATGGGTTGAATGAGGAGTCAAAGGGGTCACGGGGGTAGGTTTCTGAGGTCCTGAAGTGATCAAGTGCCAGTTCACTTGCTCAGCAGCTCCTGCACCGCTGGCCTCCTCTGCACCCCCGGCCCCTGACCCCAGGTCTACCCACGGCTCCAGCGTCTCAGTTCGGTTCAGTTTCTTTGAATTGCTCAGCAGTGCAAACATACTATCTACATCCTTCGCAAAGTTGGCCCAGTCTTCCAGGCTGGGACTGTAGTCGTGTCTGTGCTCAAACAGACTCTCGTTCACGCTGTACAGTTGTGCCAGTCCTTGCCAGTTGGCGTCCTCACTGAAGTTTTGCAGCTTAAGGTCGGCGTCTGTCCCATGCAGGCTGAGTGCTGGAGGGGAGGAGGGGAGTAGGGAGAACAAGGTGACAGTGTCAGCCAAGTATGAATGAGAGAAGCGGCTCAAGTTTGTATGGTGATTAAAACATGCAGTCATGCATGGCCTTGAAAAATTATACTGGAGCAAATAAAATAAATTAATGCAGAACATCATGACAGCAACATCTTGCAACATAAAAGCCACTACTACCAGCTAAAGCATTAAGCGCTGAAATACTGTAAACTGCCAGAAAACCAGAAGTTCTTGATAGCCTGGACATACAAATGAATAAAATGCCTACAAATTAAGGATCGTCAGAAACACATGGATAAATGGAATTTCTTTTGGAGCTTGAAAAGAAGAGTTGAGGTATCCTGAAATGAATTGGGGAAAGAAGAATGTAAGAAAACGGAAATCTGAAAATCACTGTATTATGGTAAGGTGCAAGGCCTTGATGGAGCAAGCATTCCCGAAGCAGATCAGGCAGGACTGCTGGACTACCAGACACTGTATCTGTGCTGTACCATGATTGAACTGTATCTAGGTTCAGCTAGGTGGGATGAGTATGCATTTGAATGGAAAAAGCTTTTGAGACTCTTTGGGACTCACTGGGATGAACTTGGCCTCCTCAACTTTGACCTCTTTCGATGCTCGTGTTGCCTGGTAAGCAGGTAAAGCCCAAAAAAAGACGGTCAAGAGGTAACAAGTGGCAGAGAAACAATTGTAAAAAGTGAAAACAAAGGAGAAAATAGTGAGAGACAGTGAACCTAAATAAAAATACAGAACGTACTGTATGAGGGAAATGCTGGATTCAATGTGTGCAAGAACTGGTTTTATTTTAAGACCGTTTTTTAAAATGTAATTTAAATTTACATTTGGTAGCATTATCATCTCCTTTTCCCAGTTCATGTGTGAAAATGCAGAACCACTCTTTTACAATTTGAGTCCTGGAATATGTCTGTGACATCAGGGAAGAAAAACTCCATTGATGTGATAACCTGCTCATTCAGTACATTCAGGTCATCAGCTGACTTCAGTTTATTGCCAAATAACGATGCTGAGTCTAGACCTGACCAACTGAAGCAACTCCAGATCATAACCCTGACTCCACAGGCTTGTACAGTTTGCTGACCTGCGCATCACTCTGGAATCGGGTCAATCGGTCCTCATTAGACCTGCACCACATGACCTTTTTCCATTGGTCCAAATTGGTCCAATCTTTATCCCCCCTAGCGAAGCTTCTTTTCTGATAAGTCTCATTAAACAAGTAGTTTTCTTTTTGACACAAAGCTGTTTAGTCCCAATCCTGTGACGTCTCATCACATTGTGTGTCCATGGAAATACTGTTGGAATTTTTTGCTATGCAACTTCGAGTGTTTAAATGATCTCCACATTTCTTCTGTGAAGTTGACGGTTCAAAACTATCCTTGAAGGTTTCAATAATGAATTCGATAATGTTATTTTGGGCCAGGCAGTGTACGTTTATATCGTTTCCATCACAGCGCATAGAAATATAATGAAGAGGGCTAAGAGGAATTTATAAAATTTTTAAATGCTGTCCCCCTGGGAATCTCAGAAAATAGGGGGGAAAAAAATTCACTTTTTTTTTTTTTACTACATAAAGATAAAGTTATAAAAGTCAAGCTGTGAGGTTCCAGTGATGAAGTTAAAATCTCAAATCTTGTTCACTCCTAGTCATGAAACCTTTTAAAGGCGTTTCTAGAAATGTTTAAATGTAATGATGTTCACTCACGCTGAATCCAAATTCTCAAAACCAGTCCACCAGATATACAAGACGTCGTTAAATTTGGATCGTTCATTTAATTGCTGGTCCATAAAAAAAATGTACTTCTGGATTTAACCACTTGAATTAATGCTTTTAGCACACATCCAGGCATGCATGCGCACACACAAACACATGGCTCGATGCGTCCTAGCGGATTAGTGGAAATGAGCTTGCCCATGCAGTTATATGGAAACAAGGCATGGATGAAATCAAAAAAGGTGGATACCTGTGTGGATCAAAGCTTCCTCCATCTTTACTCCCTGATCAGGAAAATAAGAGCAATCGAATGTTAATGTGTCAATCATGGATGGGGAAGAAAAAAAAAAAAAGATAAGACACACTGATGCTGTAGTTCAGCATGCACAGCATCGAACCCTTAAAGAGAAAAACCCCAGTTAGATACGGCCCAGTGAGAAAAAAGAAACTGGAAAAGATTACAGGGGAAATGCTCCTATACATTTGTCTTGTCAGAAAATGTGATAATGTGACTTCTTTTAAATTGTGTGAATATACACTTAAATTTTACACAATTTTCCACTCCAGTCAAAAGACCAAGTTTGCGTCACACAGCAGTACATAACCTCATACATAACTTTTTTTTTTTTTTTTTTTGGACTGTAGTAGACTTCCAATGGCCTTGAAATAAATATCAGCACTAGACGTCTCCTGCCTGCTTGACTCCATGTCAGAAAAGTGGAAAATTCTGCAAAAATATTTTCCCTCCTAAATCATTCCCTTTATACCACAGCACTTATGAACGTGTGATTGTTTGGTCAGAAAGTGTTTATTAGCAGTTTTTAAACAACTAATATGTACTAATATTTACTCGCTGCTGAGGTTATGTAAGCAATTTTTAAATTAGGTCTTTATTCTTTAGTTTTTGCAGCATGTCACAGTAAAACATTTGTTCCGATTTCTTTAATTGAATCTACATTATTTAATCTAATATGAAGAAATGACAGCGGCTTGACTTTTTGCACAGTATGAGAAAAATTAAGTTACTCTGTAGATAAAAGCAGTCCGGCAAATGCCATGAATGTAACCAATATTAAATGAGCTCATTCTATCGTTACAATTTCTATATTAATGAGCCCCTTACGCAACATAGGAGGGGGAAAAATAACATCAGTCTAAACCACATTTATGTATAATTAAGTTGTGATCAATGATTAAGAAAATAACTGGAAATTTTTTTTAAAAATGTTAGCCGGCTTCTGTTGTGCAAGAACAAAGATTGGACTTAAAATGTTATTTCGTTTTAAAAGACCTAGATGTATACGAGTCACTTAGGATTAATAAATTGTACAATTGTGTAACAGAACTGTTTTCTTTCCCTTCTACATATTTTAAAGACTTTATGTTCTTCTTCTCTTTTTTTTTATACAAGGAGATATTTTAAAGTAATAGAAATAGTCTTCAATGTCTGAGCTTTGTAAAAAAAATGTAATGATGTGCACTTTTCATCTTTTCTTAGTAACAATTAATTTTTTTTTGTCTTGTTAACTTCAAGAAAGAATGAGAGAATCTAGTGAGAAGAAGAAAAAAAATTATATATTCATTCAAAGCTACTATGTTGCAAGGGATAAAAGAAACTAACTTGCTTAATAGATATTAAATGTAACTAAACAAATAAAATGGACAACAATCCAATAATTTGGTAACCTGCTGTGGTATAAGAAGAATAAACCTCTTTATTGTGGTTATTTTTCCTAAAACAGCACCACCAAAATATATATATATTTTTTATTCTTGCGCAATAAATGCACCTATGCAGTGTTTATATGAGGATCATTTTTATGAGAGATCTTTGTGCTGCTTGGACACTGATTAATTTATTAATGGCCTGAGTTAATGAGCAGCTATCACATTAAATAAATACCCAACACTTAAAATGACTTTTTTTAACCCAAATCAGTTTCAATGTTTAAGGTCAAATATGACTAAAATTATATAAAAATAGTAACAGAAATCAGAATACTTAAAAGTCTTGAGAAATATTTCATAGCTGTATAGCACTATAACTTCATTCTTTATAGGTGTATTTCTTTGAATGATGTACATGTTTATGATAAAGAGATGAAATGATTATTTCACTCCTGATTTGAACACTGGTCGTACATCTGGGGGAAAAAAACAAAAACAAAATCATCAGTGCTCTGCTTCCTGAAGGAATGAGATGGAATTTATCCAGGAAGGGTGTGTTGAAGTGGGAAAGATCATCATGGTGTCAGGACCCCAAACTACATACAGATATACGATCAGGTCGACATGCACCATGCACCACACAGAATTGGAGGAGAACCAGTGAAACAAGCTGGAGCATAACAAGAGCCAAAATACAGTATAAGCATAACACTGTTTGTCAAGAGATTTTTCATGATGCTCTGAGCCTGATGGTCCAGCATGTTTTTAAAGCCAGCATGTGAGTGAGAGAGGGGGGGGGGGAAAAAGAGGTTGACGTGGTACCTGTGTCTGTGCTCCTCGGTCTGGGGTTGCACTGCTTGTGGCCTTGGCAGCTCCTCAACTCCATTAGGTTCAGATGGAGCTGGTTTAGGATGTCTCGGTCCACCGTGTAAACCGCATTGCTTAGCTGCGAAGCACATGAGCATCCTCGGAGTCAGGTAACATTCTAAACTGCAAGTATGTCGAAATGAGACAACACAAACCTTCTTAAGGCTTAACCCCCAAGTCTTATAACTACATCTTTTCACACTTTCCTGCATCACAAGACATAACACTATCTGCCCTCTTCCACATACAGGAGCTCAAACACCAGTGATTGGCCAGCAGTACAACGATTGACAGGGCAGAGTGTATAAAACCCTCTCACACCTAGAGAGCCAGTTTTTGTTCTCTTGTTCTCATTTTTTGGGGGGATTTGAAATCAAACTCCCAGTGACAGGGTGAGTTCTTGCCTGTTATGTTACTACGGTTTTTTTTTTTTTGGCCACTCAAGACCAGTACATTTGAAACTTTGCAACTTTAAAAGATTAAGCTCCACCCACATCACAACTACACCATGATGCATATCTAAAAAAAATTGGATCCCGATGTACAGTACTGTTTGAAAGTCTTAGCCACATGCAAATAAACGCTGTAGAGCTAGAATGCACAATAAACAGTAATTAATGAAAATTTCATTATATAACGTGCTGCTTTCTTTTCTGGCATAAAAATATCTTTTCTGTAACTTTTAATTTTGTGGTGTTTTAACTGATGTTTGAAAATCACAACTGTTTTTATACTGACTCAATGATAATTTTAAAAAAATGTAATGTATAAAGTTAGCACTAAAAACCACAGGATGCCTAGGACTTGTGCACATTACTGTATGCATGCGGTATTTTATGGAGAATTATAATGTACACCCTTATAAACCACACTAATCAGAACAAAAGTTAATAAAAATATTAATAGTAAGTTTTCTGCTAAATTATTTATCCACGGTAATAAATAAATACATAAATAAATAAATAATCCATCTTGAAATTTTCACCTTAGTTATTTTCAAAGGTACTTTTCAAAGTGGTGATTTATTGTTAGGATTTACCTTACTGTAAATTGTGCACTGTATTTTCTTTATAAAATTTATATACAATTTAGAAAATTTAAAATGTAATTAAAAAATGTATATAGAATTTTTTTTTTATAGAAAACGTTTATATAGAAAATTTATTAAGAAATGTTATTTGTGTAAAAAATCTTTAATCAAAGTGTCATCCTAGGTAGAAAAAAAAAACATTCAAAATCAAAAGATTTTAATTATATTAATCTAGCAAAACCATAAAATGTTTATGTATCAAAATTTTTAAAAAGTGTTAACGTTGGAATTAAATGATTACCGCCACTGCCTCACCTGGTAAGGGTCACTGTTCAGATCAAAGTACTCCAGGAATCCAGTTGCAAACTCACAGAAGAGTGTGTTGTGGGTTTCATTTATGGTCCTCAGACACCAGTAGGTGTTGTTATTGGAGCTGGTGCAGGCACAGAAACCTCCCACTGTACAAACAAATCCCAATTTTTTTAAGCCTCCTGACACACACTGCAAACATAGACACACCAAGTATGAAAATAAGTTATTTTCGCACGGTTCCAGAAGGGGGCGGTCTGCCAGTGTTCGTTGTTGTGGGTGAAGCAGGTGAGACCAGGCAAGCTACAGTCGTCTCCCTTCTTTTGCCTCTTCCTCTCTTTCCTTTCCTTCTTCCTTCGGCGGATCTCGTTGTAGAGCTGAACCTTGCTGTCCACTTCCTGCACCGTTTCCCTGCAGGACACACACATCATTGAGATTTTTATCTTCCCAAACGTCTCAGCAACACACAAGATGGTTGGCATGATGAACACAGAATGTAATCTTATCAAGTAGGACGTTTCTCTGATAACTCCTGTTGCTCGTCACACTCGTCGTGAGGTAACTGCTGGTTCCCAGACAGGAAGATTTTTGTATAGATAAATTTAAAAAAATTAAGCATAACCCTTTTTTTGATGAAAACAATAGAACAATGACATTTATCAGGGGCATTCAAGTCAAACCAAAGGATGTACGGCCTTATTTAAAACGTTCGTACCATTGCCATGTTTTATTGCGGCTAAGACTCATCACTGTACTGCACTTCTGTGAACATCAAATCGGCTTTAAGCATTCGTTCCCAAGAAATTTCACCACAAGTCCCGGTTTGATGTGAACACCCGCTGTATTTTAAACTCTTAGTATTGTAGTTTGCACCTGACACCAACCAATGAGTTACACAAGACACAAACAGTCCTTTAAGTTTAAATGGAATGAAAGATGTTTTCAATATTTTCAAATGTTGCTGCATTCATATGATTTGTGGAGCGACACTTTATTTATTTTTTACATCTTGGAAGGAAATTTTAAAGGCTAAAACAATTTGTGTGAGCGTTCCAGACTTTAACATCTCATTTTACATTCCAGATGTGTTCATAATTGGAAATTCAAAGTGACACAGAAGTGGTGGCAAAAACATGAAAAAGCATATTCTATGGTTAAAATAAAATGCCACCCATTCAGACAGTAAACTAAAATTTTTTTTTACTACTATGTGAGCGATGATGTTTATAAACAATGTCCACTAGATGGCACACGAGTCAAAAACAGCTCAGTCCTTCTTGTTTCATGTATACCAACACAAAACTATATAAGCTATAAAAGCTTTCTGCTGTCATTGTGAGTGAGGTCATTGAAAAATAGGCTGCCTGGCCTAAGAAGAAGAAGAAGAAAAAAAAAGTCCTGTTTCAGAAAGGTCAAATCAGTGATCACTCAAACACTTGAAGTTGCTTTGCTTAAAAAATTTTTTTTTAATGTTTTTCCAGGAACAGGTTAACCCAGAACACCACGTACAAGACACCTGATTTAGTGCAACATGGAGCCAGTGATGTTCACAGAGACTGATGGGGACACAGACACCCGAGACGTACAACACACACGCAGGACTCACTTAAAGGGATGGAGACGGTCATTCTTGCTCTTCCCCCTCTCCGCTTTGATTCTGTCCTCTTTCTGTTTGCTATAGTAGCTGTGTTTAATAGAGAGAGAACAGCGAGTGAGATCTGGCTCCAGTCGAACAGACCAAACCCCCTTTTTATATCTTTAGGAAAAAATTTATTAAAATGGTCTTTTAAAATTATATATATATATACATATATATATATATATATATATATATAAAAAACAATTCTAGCTGGCCGAAATGAGCAAAGTCAACTCCTGGGTAATATTTTTATAGGAGCTAGCATAGATTAGCCAAGCTAAGCAATCTCAACTACCAGATGTAACTACAGTTAGCTAGCTAATGCTACGTTTATGAACGAGTTCTGAGCTCCAAGTTGGAAATAAACCCTTGATACGATCTTCTAACTGATTACTAGAACGGCTCTCTTGCATTCTGAGAGATGGAATTTTCTGATATGAACACAAATTAATTGGGAACGAGAAAGTGAAATGTTTTGGATTTAAGTTTTTACTTTTCAGTGTGTTATGGGTTCAGGAGGACACTAATGATAAGAAACAAACTTTATATAATTTTATTTAAAAGCTACTTGGCCCTTGTCCCACACGTACATGGGTACATTTCTTTGCATTTTGGCGATCGTTTACATGCAAATGTCCGATTTAGGTCATCAAAGCAGGGTTTTGTTTTTTTCAACCGGTCACTCTTTCTAGGGTGAGGATATTTAGAAACTATGTTTTCGGTGTTGACATGACCTACCAAAGTGGCTTTGCAGTAAGGGTTATACTGTATATCACTTCCTGTTGGTTTTGTGTACTTTTGCAGCATTTTGTATTTCACAGCATTTTTTTTTTTCATCTAGACAAAGATTTTCTTGGAGGACAAAGGAAATACCGGTGGGTGTGTGTGTGTGTGTGTGTGTGTGTATGTGGCATTTTACATCCACATGAAAGTCAAAAAAAAAAAAAAGGGCATCTCCAGAGCACAGTTTAATTCACCAACATCTAAACACACCCACTGAACCTGGTCATTAACAGATTAGATGAATCAGATGTGTTTTAGCAGAAGAAACACCAAACGGTGTCAGACACTGAGATCTACAGGACTGGAGTTGAAGTCTCAAAAAAATATATATTTTTTTCTTGGGTGTACAAGTTATCTTTTGCCACAGTTATTATCTGCACGCATTTAAAACCATTATGGCCTTTTGCATGAAAACCATGAAGGCAAATGTATTTATTAGTTAAAGTGTATTTGAAACATAAAAGGCCTTCGATGCTTTATTTAAACAATTAAATTAGTTTGTGGTTAGACGAGCAGCTGTATGTTCATATTATAATTTAAAAAGTCATTGATTTTTAGGATTCATTTTAAAGAATTTTTATTTTTTCCTTTTTTTTTTCTTCTGAGAACTAGAGTTGAAAACCATGCTTTTCAACTCTGCCGAGTTATGTACTGATAAAAATTGGTCTGATAAAAACTACTGATCATCCTAAACAACATTTTTTGGAATTATTATTTTTTAATGACATTTATTTCTGCTTATAATTATATTTATTTCTGAGCCTTCTATTGAACAATGAAGGGCTTCAATTGGTTGGTCTGTGAATGTGTAGTTCAGTATTGCTGGACATGCTTAGGACAAATAGACCATAAATAAAAAAAAAATTGGGAAAAAAGTGCAAATTAACGCAATCCAAAATACATTACCAATAAACCCCCATCCCAATATAGCTAATGAGTCAAGATGCAAAAAAAAAAAAAGTGATTAACCAGAGTGAAGCAGGTCTCTGCGCTGAACATAAAATCAAGCTCTGAGTCAGAGCAGAGCAGTCTCTCTCACAACTATTATTACACTTGAAAGCCATTACACCCATATGTGCTTTTAAGAAGTGCACTGCTGCTCTTGGAACTGGAGCTTGAAAAATGATCCATTACCATCAGCCAGAGACGGAAAGTGCACTCAAGAGGATTGGAGGCGGCGTGACGACCAATCACTCAACGGACGGCAATGAATCGGCTGTCGCTGCAAATAGTGACTTAACCACTCGAAGGAAACAACCCACAGCAGAGTGGAGCGGAAGGCAAAATCTCAAAGGAGCCGTGTCATGGTATTCCTAACGCTCCATCAGCACCCGGCTCATACGCTTGCTCTGGATTCCAGTTAGCACTCGGCGGGACTCGTACATGAAGAGTGACGGATTACTGACGTTGGCCCGGAAACGTAACTGACAAGACGATTGGGACGAACCTTTTCTTTCCGCAGTCGCACTCATCTGGCTTTCTGCTCTTCAGGTGCCCGCGGACTTCTCGTAACTTTTTCATCTTATCCTGGAGCAGCTCGATCTAAAAGATTACAAAAAAAAAAAAAACCTGGTAAAGCTAATTTAGAGTTTTACAAAAAAAAGACAGATTTGGACATTTGCTTACACCTTGTTTACACCTTCTGCTGGTGCAAAATTTTATTTGTACATTAGCTTTTTGTACATTAGAACTTCGATCTGTAACTGCTTACCTCCTGATCGACAAAACTCTTGTGATCTTTCCAGGCTTTGGAAGACTGGTAGATCTCTCTTTCACAGCGTACACTGTCGTTCAGCAGGATGAAGCACCTGTCAGGCAGCATTTCAGCAATTAGTGATAAGAACAGGAACATTATATACATATATACTGTATAACATACAGCAAGATCACATTGTCTGCTTATACATTAAACACCATATACTGTACAGTAATAGAGAAGGCAAACATATGATGCTTTGTGTTGTACATATTACCGTCAGAGTTGTTGATTTAATCACAGCCCTCAGGCCTTTTGTTGCTTCCCCCCCCCCCCCCCGCCCCTTTTATTTTTTCTTCAAAAACATTTAGCAAATTTTCTTCTTAATTTAGACGTATCAGATTCCCGCCCACTAGCTACAGATCTTGTCTGCATGACAGCTATAATAGGGTGAAACTTTAGAATGTTATCGAGAACTCCTTCCTAATCACGCGAAAAAGACCCATAAACATGCAAATTCTTAACAACAGTGTTTTTAAAAGAGAGTCAATGTACAGTAGAATTTCCAGGGGCGTTCAGAACAAATCGGGACTTGTGATGAAATCTCTTGCGTGTGAAGACGTGAAATCGATGGGTATTTACAGAAAGCACATGAGACTCTTAGCTGCAGTAAAACATTTAAATAGTGTAAACATTTTAAAGCGTTAAAGACTGTTATGGCTGAGGTGGCTCGAACATTCAGAGAGTGGAACGGCAGATCCTTGGGGGGAAAATAAAGAAAAAAAATCAACAGGAAATTGCAAAAGATCATTCACAAACATCTCTTGCACGTTACAGGAACTCGGCTGGACGTTATTGTCATTGTATAGTCCTGGCGCCGCTCCAAGCCATTTCCACATGTTTGGGAGTTCGTGGGAGGCCAGTGCTTCAGCCGTGAAGCAGGCTTTTAATAGATTCAGGGGATTATATAGAGAAATAATGGGACTCTTTACTATCATAACTGTGTTCTGTTATTCTGCACAAAATCTCGGTTTGATTTAAACGTCCCCCATACTTCGACACATTTCCCAGCATTAAGATGATAACCAGGAAATCTGATTAAAAACACGTCTTGTATTTGTGCAATCAACAATTTTGTAATTTCATTTCTTTATAATAGTGTCGTTAAGGGGCTTGTAAATTAACATTTTAAACAAAGTTACTTTTAGTGTATGAATGCCACAAAACCTCCAGATTTTTCTGTCATTATGGATAAACTGACATGAGCTCATGAGACAGGTTTATTGCCAGATGCCCTTCCCACCCATTTCTCCAAACTTGGGACTGGCACACATTTTATATATATATATATATAGGGATGAGGGCCTTCCCAAAATACCCAAAACCCCCTCCGATCAGCAACCCAGAGCCTCAACCGCCTGAGACACCACTGCTTAAAGATAAGATTTCTGCCATGACAGTTGTTTGTTTGTAATACTAGTACATCACCCATAAAAAATGCTTAATGGAGCAATAAATAACCCATATAGTCTATCAGGTTTCCTTCTTACTTGTGTGTGACTTTGAGTGAATTGGGGTAGCCGACAGCGTTCGTATCGTCAGCGAGCATCTCTTCTGAAGCGTCATCCGACTCCAGATTGAAGTCTGGGTCGAAGGAGGTCTCAGGCTCGTGATGGAGCTTGCTGATTGGCTGGGGCTCCGTAGCCAGCCTGTCATCCTCCTGCAGATCCACGGCGTAAATCTCACCCTCAAACTCCACCGATAGTGAGCGTGCGTGCCGAGTGTGGACGAAACGTGGCCTGTAACCTGGTGCACAAATCACACCTATTAATTTCATTAGATACTTTTTATCCAGCTGGCTGTAGATTAATAATCAATCATTTTTAAGCAGTCCTGCTGTGTCTTTTTCCTTATTTTTTAGACAATTAGACTTTGACCGTTTACAAGACGCCCTTCTCTGAAACCTGCTGTGCTCACTTGTTAAAGAAAACATGATTAATTGGTCATGCATGTTGTACCCAGTAGATGGCACCATGACATTGCATTTCAGCACTACACCTCAAGTGCTACACCTTGTATAATACAAGCAAGCTCCTACTGATATATTCTTTTTATGTGCTTATGTGTATTAACATGGTCTAAATGTACTCACGTGGCCTGCTGCTCTGTGAAAGGTGCCTATGCGCCCGGCGTTCGCTCTTTGTCGATTTATATTCTCTGTCGTCGCAGTGGCACTCTTTGCCCCGGCCGCCGTAGGAGCGCATTCTCAGGCTGCGTGTCCTTTTCCTGGACGCTGCCTTAAGGCTTCCTTTACACTTCTGCAGACGCCACTTCCCCGTAACGTCCACCACGCAGTGCCATTTCTGTTCAAAGCAACATCACGTATGTCAGTAAAAAGATGGGGGGGGTAAGTTTGGGTGTTAAACATCTCTGGTAATGACTTCCAGAAATGCCACAGAGCCAGTGTCGAACCCTGAACTGATCAGACAGCAGTGCGCTTTTAACCCTGGAAAACCCAGACCAAATTATCCTAATAGGAAATCTATCTCCTTTGGCTGCCAAGGAGCCAAATGGC
>JAQQZS010000019.1:17706465-17729355 GCA_030068045.1 Platyallabes tihoni | reverse complement strand
AAAAAGATTCGTTCATTTTGATGAACGAGATTCAAAGAACCGAGTCACTAAAATGATTCGAACTTCCCATCACTAGTATTTAGTGGATCTGCCTTTAGGAGAAAGGAGGAGAAAAGCCAGCTTCATGCATCCTCCCATCCAGCAGGTGGCTCTATACTCTAGACTCCCAGATCAAATGTTTGGAAATCAGGAGAGTGTAATCTGTCAAACGTCATACCTTAGATATTTTACTTTTACTAATATTCCGTATCAGGACCCATTTTCTCCATCTGGAGCTCTTATAGCTTCTACAGCAGCCTCTAAGAGAAAGCTTAAGAAATAAAGAACATGTCAAACAATCCATAAAACCTTTGTGAAAACCTTTTTATGCTATATTAACGTTAAAAGGCCTGTCAAGTGATATCCTTCACTGTGTTCAAACAGCGAACCAACACATTGAAAGCTCTGGCATTAAGTGCCATTAGGAAAATGCCAAGAATCCGGCAAGTATGTGAATTGCTAGGGGTTATTTTTAAATTATTTTGCTAACGAGCTTATCGGTCCCTTTAGCTTTTTACTGTGCAAACACTCAAATTTCCAGCTGGATCCAAGTTGCAAGGCATATCAGATTAGGTCATGTTCTGGTTCCCGAGCCAATGAAATATGTACACCCTTGCAAAGCTTCTCAGCTGTAGCTGGCACTAGGAGATCAGGAGCTATGCTTGGCACATTTCTTCCTCTTGATGAATGAATTGTTAATTTACGTTCTACACCAAAAGCAGACGACGCTTGTCAAGTCTACTTGACTGTAATAGATTTGAGCAGTCAAATGGCAGCACATTTATTCCTAAGTGTTACGTTCTGCCTGCCATCTGCCTCCTTGTGCCGTTGGCATGATTCTCAGCAACACTAAAATATGCCAGTCATAGCAAACTCACAGGCCTCGCTCATCCATTCTTATCATGGGCTCATGCTAAAAATATATTAAATGACCCCACAAATGGGTGCTTGGAAAAGAAACAATGCATTCCACGCACCCCCAGAAGGCACATGGATGGACTGATTGATATGTCGAGGGTCAGGAAGTCCTGCCATAGTTGATGGTGAAATAATAGAGTGAAACAACAGTGAGGAAAAAAAACAAAACGGAGAATGATAAATGGAAATGCGATCGTGTCCTCGCTCTGGTTGTAGGAGAGTGCTACAGCCTATGACACAGCGGGCCAGTTGTTCTGCCTCTCTGTCAGAAAAGGATCTCAGCCAGAAAACGACCTCGGTTCTAATGACGGACCCGCAAGCCGATCGCAGGCTTAGCGCAAGAGCAGCGCTCCATAAAATATCCCCTCCTCTGCTCGTCCTGCCCGCGTGTGCCAAAACTAGACGTGGGTTATAAATCATTTCAGGTTCATATCGGTAAAGTCATTTGCTAGAGTAGCATTAGATGAAAAGTCACCTTTTAATAACGTGAGAGACGACCCGTTGAGGAAAACAAAAACTTCTGTAACATTTTTACATGCCATCAAATAATCACAGAATTGAAATGAAAATCATTCAGCTGACTGCACCGTTCCCCTAGAAACACCGGCTTTGCCTTGCACATAATCTGCTACCATAAAAAAGTACGAAACATTAAAAATACCCAGACTCAACATAACCAGTGCCAGGTAGACTGCTTATTTCTGGAGACTGGACATGCATGGAGAAGACAGGACACAGGGTTTGCTTTGGACTCACATGTGCTGGGAGGCGTTGGGGAAGAACTCGGCGTACTGGGGAGCCGAATCTTCTGGACCGTGAGGCGCCGCATGACTGATCACCATCATAACCGGCCGGTGTGGGTACATGCGCTTTGACATGCGGAAGTAGTTGATGCTATCGTTGGTGATCAAGTCTGTGAAGTAGTCCTGGGAAGAGTGAAAGAAAGTGTGGAATGTGTTACAGCAAGGTGATGATTAAGAAGAATTAAGTTAATTGTAAATATTACGATTGCTTATCAAGAATTTATGCCAAGTGCGTTTGCAATGTTGGGAGGCGACGTGTGACGCTGCAGCACATAATTGAACACGACACTGGTGTTAACACAGGGTCAGGGCTCCCTGCTAGTGCAGCGTTAACAACACTGAGGTCTTTCTGTCCCAGCTCTGGGCTTGACACTGGAATGTCTATGAGGTCTCTGAAGGTTAACGGGACCTTGCGTGCTGGTGTTGAGGTTTAACCCTTGAGCTATTTATGCTACAGCTGCATTTGCCTGCTCTTGCTACCGCAAACTGCGGCTGGTATGGGAGTTACCAAAAAAAAAAAAAAAAACTGTTAAATGCCTTGCCTGACCTCGACAAAGAAAATAAAAACATTGTATAGCTGTCAGATCAACTGCAGCATCCCTGCGGGCTGGGATTTACACGCACAAGAGTTATGTTTGACGACATCTTGGTGCTCTCTCGCTCGCTTTTGGATTCCTCGGATGAATTAGACTTGAGTAATGCATTTCAGTGCGGATGTGAACCAGACATAAATATCATTTGGTTCGTCTCAAGAGCGTGAGAACATTAGGACTAACTCATCAATCTCAGAAAGCAATCCAACAAGTGACCGAATTTGTCTTGCAAATTGATGTGTATTAATACTACAATTAGCCTTTATCTTCCACGAAAAGGTTATCTAAGAAACAACATTTGCTTTGACAAACTGAGGCTTATCTGATTTGCGCAAAGTTCTAAAGATCTCTAAAAGCAACATTCTACGCTGTTCGGCCATGCTTCGAAGGCGAGAGGGACAATCTTGCAGCTGTTGGAAGACTGGACATCTAGGCTGGAACAGATTAAAATGTTCCCCCCTGAACCACTAAGCCACAGAGTGTTCTCCAGAGCTCAGTGCAGGAACCTCCAGCCTCAGCCACCGCGCAGCATGAGGGTAACTTAACACCTTGGTCTAACTAAACAAGCAAGTCGTTGCCATCAGAGCACCAGGCCAAACATTTATTTACCCATCAGGCATGCTCATAAAGTTGCAACCAAGAAACCTCAGCTCGAATTCCACATGGGGAAAAGTACACTACTTTGGAAGAACTTGGTAAATAATGGGTTTGAAAAGATCCGTTCCGGACAGCTCCTTCGAGGTACATTCTTTAAGTCAGAGCCTTAATTTCTTTGGGATTTTTTCTTTTGCTTTGTTCGTAATTATTGATGCCACAAAAGTATGAAAGATTTACTTTTCTTTAATCTAAATGGAAGCCATATATTTAAGCATTACGAAAAAAAACCAACAACTGTACCCCAAGGCCAGTTCCACTCCCGGACCTGGTGAGGAACACTTGATATGAGACGTTGTCGCTACAGCTCAGAACGTTCCCTTTAATTGAATCAGATTCCAAGCAGTTTAGATCAACTTGGGATTACGACCAAACAAACCCTACAATTAGTCGAGAACAGACCTTACAATTGGGCACGGAATAAAAACAACAGAGGTGATGGGATTAGGAATCCCAGCAACGCGAGTGCGGCGAAGCCGTGAACCGAAACACGTACCTTGGCGTACTCGGCTCCATGCTTCTCCTTGTAGCCGTTCCGACAGACTGTGTAATTATAGAAGCGGGAGTTTTTGATGAGTCCCACCCACTCTCGCCACCCAGGAGGAATGTAGCTCCCGTTGTACTCGTTGAGGTACTTCCCGAAGAAAGCTGCGAGAAACCAAGGCATTCAAAACTATCATTACGGTGTATTTTTTGTTATTTACTAGATTACAAGTTTCTTTTAAGTTTTTATCTTCTTACAGGTTGAAAAGAAAAGGTGGTTACTGAAAGCTCAGTTCCTCAATGCCTGCATTTTAATGACATCCAAGAGTGGTCTGCTTTTACATCTTCAGCTTTTTTTTTTTTTTTTTTTAAAGGCCAAATTAAAACATCTCTCACGAGTCGGGCAGGCAGCCAGGCCGTGTAGAAAGTTCATTGTAGAGTTGCATTTGATGTTACTACTGTTATGTTGGATTTAAAAGTTTTGTTACTTGGAGAAGGCATGGAAATAACTGCTTTTATTTAGTTTTATTTTAGTTTTAACTCATCGAAAGGTCATGACACAAGCGCTTTGATTTTTTTCCTGATACAAATCTGAAATACCTTCAAACTATGGAGAACATTCAGAAATTTTCTAAACGTGCAAAAACATGCCAAATTCCAGAATAATCACTGACTTCTTGCAACACTGACCAAATATCATGATAATAATAATAATAATATTCAACACTGCATGACCAGTAATATATTCCTTATGCTCTTAGCTCAAAATGAGTACAAACCCTCATAGACATGCTATAAAATATAAACATAAAAAAGAGTGGAGGTTATTATAACATATGGGGAATAAATTTTGAACAGGTTGTCCAACAAGCAGATAAGTGACCATACACATTTGCTAATATAATATAAATCCATTATAAAAATTCTGTTATTTTGACAATTCAATTATTACTTTTAACGAATTAAGCACTTCGGGGCATGCAGTTACAGAAATATAATTAATTACAGGTCCAGAGTGGAGTGATCTAAACTGATATTCATATTGATTGGCCAATAATTAATTACTTTGATTAACTGATCAATAACACGTCATAGGATTTATACCTTTACAGTTACGTTTAATGTTTCTTTTGTCAGACGTCTTGCTAAAATTTTTACGAAGCACTAAAACTGGAGACTCCTTCCATGCGTGTTAGAGAAAGAACGTGCACAAAGCAGGTTTTTAAAACTGAAGACTTATATAACGAGCGTCTGATTTACAGGTGGCAGAATAACGATAACATAATATACACCTAAACATCTAAAATATAGCTGAAACCAAGATGTTATAAAATAACTAGTCAACAGATTTCCACTACGGTAAAAAAAAAAAAATTATATACTGTATTGTATAACAGTATAATAAAGGAAAAACTATTCATATTTTTTTGGCCACATTCGGGAATTTAAAGTAAATGCAGAATGGTGATGTGTGCGTACCTGTCCTGTAGCCCGTGTTGTTGAGGTAGACGGCGAAGGTGCGAGGCTCATGCTGGGCCTGCCATGACGGAGAGGAGCAGTTCTCGTTGTTGGTGTACGTGTTGTGGTTGTGAACGTACTTCCCCGTCAGCATGGACGAGCGGGACGGGCAGCACATGGGCGTCGTCACAAAGGCGTTCGTGAACGTCGTGCCACCTTCCTCCATGATCCTGCGAGTTTTATTCATCACCTGCAACGAGCCTAGAAGAAACAAGGGGTTTAAAATAAAAATGAAATAAACAAAAAGATTACTGATCGTGATGCAGCTTACAACATGCTTTGATACCCTGAAGTGGTTTTGTGATTAGGAGCCTCGAGGTTCCCATAGAAGCCCAGCTGGCCTTTAATGCGATACCCTGAGAGCGAGGCTTGCCGAGTGTTATATGGACAGCATGACGACAGTTAAGAGTCCCAGATTGTGTTTGACATACTGCAGTCGACCGTGCTGGCACAAACCGGAGGATGGCTCGACTGCTGAGTCACACGGGTTAGAAACACTTGAATGCGGAATCAATTTTTCCTGGCTGGTTCGGGTCAGTAATGAAGAACTTGCATTGCATGAAAACAAGCGTGTTTAGTAGAGAGAACTAGAACTGTATATTAAATTAATCTTTAGACTTTGAGTCATCACCAGGGTTTCATGGCTTGGGAACACGATCTCTATGTTTTCGCAAATTTTAAAAAGAAACTGTTTATTTTGTCCCTTAAACTTGACACAGTGTTTAAAATCTCTGTTTACACGCACACACACCGACTTTCACTGCAAGCGAGCAGTATAAGCGTTTCCATAGCGACAAGAAGCACAAACTCTTCCCTGGTGTAACAGGTAGATAAGTACAGTTTAACATGGGGTTTTAACAAAAAAAAACAAACAAACAAACAAAAAAAACCCAGGAGGAAAAATAAATAAAATATCCAACCTCATAAAAGTACGTACTGAAATTTCCTCAGTATTTGTTGCGCTTAAGAGTTTAGTTTTATTTAAATTATACTTATTTTTTAATTCTTTATCCTTAACACCCCCCAATCATTCAGTAAAACACTTAACTGAATTTTACCTATGAGGAGTGTTCAAATCAAACCAGGACTTTTGATTGTGCAGAACACTTATAAAAGTAAAAACTTTTAAAAAGTAAAAACCATGCTACACATATTCCAATGTTTCACTAGTGTCTGGATGCTATTAGGCATCACCGTAGAAAGTTCTCTCTGTAGAGCCATGATCTGATTGCCTGCTTCACATCTGATACGCTGGCTTCCCAGGAACTCCCTTTAATGTCTCAAAACGTGTCAGCACTGTACGGCGGATTCTGCAATAGCACACAGATTGCATATACAGTTTCCACAGACAGATGCGTCTCTTCCACAAGCTGGCGACGAGTTACTTTTCCATTAATTTTCAAGGCTTCCACTTGCTGAATGTTCACGGGAACGACGCGGATGTACGGTCTTCTTTAAAACGTTTGCACCATTCCAGTGTTGTAATGAGGCTAAAAATCAATCACTTTTACGCCTTCATTCACTAGAAATTTCATCTCAAGTCCCAGTTTGATTTGAACACACCCCGTAAAAAAAAATAAATAAATAAAAAAATTACAAAAAAACTACGACCCCTATTATTTTTTTCTATTTTACTGATTATAAAATGTACAAACGGGAAAACATTGATCTTTACATCAATTTATTTAAATGTACACTGAGGTGCGTTCGTGAGTTTTGTCCAGTTACAAGTCAGATCATTAACCAAGAAACCTTGAACCATGAACCTTACCCAGCTCTACGTCCTGGTCATCTGTCATGATGAGGATGATGTTGGGACGGATATTGCGGCGGTCGCGCTGTGCCCGCCCCCTAAGACTTTGACTCCATGTGGAGGCGGATGAGCAGGACGGCGGAGCGGCCAGGGCAAAGAGCAACAGCCATGCCAGGCTCGCGGACTTCATGATGGAAGAGAGAGATGACGACGACGCTGCTGCTGCGGCACTCTGGAGCTTTTTCCAAGTAAACCTGAAAGCGAGGAAGAAACAGCGTGTCACAACATATGCCTGTTTAATATGTATAAAAAGAAGAAAAAAAAAATTTGTGGAAACTTGCGGCAAAAGGAAATGTTACTTTGGCTGAGAGAAATGGAATAGGTCTTTAAGACGGAGATGAGAGAGAAAAAAAATAAAATAAAAGACTAAATGACTGTTCCAGATATGTGGCTAAATATTTAAACACGCTCACACCTGATAAATCATTTACAGAGGCTCTTAAACTTAATGTCATCTTTGTATAGTCAGGATCCACAAACTAAAAGATCTTAAAATCCAAAGACCTTACAGAAACATCTGTCTCGTCAAATTCACCACTTAAAGTTTCCAACGGAGTGTCCTGATAAACGGTCGCGACCGTGCATCGATTTTAGGTTTCAGCTGCAACGTCGTCTTTCCTCAAAACCGATTTGACTCTGAGCAGTTAGCTGTTCACAAATACACAAGTCAAAACTTGATATAATCTTTTAAATCCTACCTGCAAAGTGTTTTTCCTGCTATCATAATTTGTCCTTTCTCCTCAACCCCGTACACACAATCGAAAAACCGGAGAGACCGGAGGGCAGTGCATTTGCTTCCTGCTAGTGCTGACAAACCAGTATTCTCTCACAGTCTCTCTCTTTCTTTCTTCCTTCCTTCCTTTCTCTCCCTATCTGTCCCACTGAGATCCACTCACAGGAGTTTTCCCACTGGCTGGTGACGACGGCATGAAGCCAATCAGGGTTTAGCGGCGAGGTGTCAATCACGATCTGGGTGTGATGACCCCTGCAGGATGGTTGGTGGGGAATGAGGGCCCCGGGAGAGCGAGAAGAGGGAGGACACCGAGGCGGCGGTTCCGCTACATTAACCTTTATACTGCGGGTGGGTGGCTGGCAGGCTTGGTGTTTGGGAGCGGTGGGGGGGGGGGGGCGCAACACATCGCTGAAGATGACAAAGACGGTCCCCGCTGGCCACGTTTTACCATATGAGGAGTTTTCGTGCCTTGGGAAGCACATGCGCCTGGATAATTAAAATCCTTCGGAAGCACAAAATCAAACCCGAATCAACATTTACAGCGGAAAATAAGCACAAACTGACATACACTTGCCCATAAAATTCATTAAAGCGCACGTCTCCAGGGGCAGCAGATTGCCTGATCTTTGTCTGGAATCGATGAGCTGAAACAAATAGGACTGAAACTAATATGCACCTGAGCTTTTCACCATGACTGTACACAAATCTTTCCAATAACTGTCACATACTTACTAAACCTTGAACATTACGAAGACTCGGGCCAGATGACTCGGGCCAAGACGTCCTTCGTTCCGTAGCCGTTTTTAAAATTTATTTATTTATTTATTTTTAAAGAACATGGACTGGCCGCAACATAAGACACGCCTTCATTTTAAACCTAGTGAAATAAAAATCGCTGCTGCTGATAAGCAGTTCCACAGATAGACCTTTAAGTGCTTTTTTGGACAGCAAGTGGTTCGTGACAGGCGGCGCGAGGTCCGGCCAGCCAAGTCCTCGTCGCAGTGCTGTGCAAACACAGGCGCTATTTGGACAAACCCATAGCGGAAGAGTTACAGGGGCCAGATACCAGATTTCACACATACGCCTACACACCCAGAACAATTCAATTTCATTTCACCTTCACCGATGAACATCCAGATCCCTGATAGGCAAACTGGTGGGGGGTAAGGAAAATCTCCCCAATATGTTATGAGGAAGAACTTGAGAGATACCAGAGAGAAAAGGAAATCCATCTTGGGGTCATGAGAGGAGCATAGCATAAGATTATAGCATCAGCAGCTCTTACAGCTCTGCAGTATTAGGGTTAAAGCACAGAGCATTACATCCATATGCTGTAGTACTCTTCAACAAAAAACCTGCACAAAACAAAGTATGAGCTTTTTACTTTAAAAATTAACTTGACGGAGGCCAAGAATGAAAAAAGTTTTGCATATGAACAAAAATAATTACTGCACAATCAGTCCTGTGCATATCTCTAGTTGAGACCAATTCTGAACTGCATAGATGAAGCTGAGGTTGAGGAATTGTTGAAGCCACAATTCATTCAGAGTACTGTGTTTAAGAAAAAATTAAATTAAATCAAGATTCAAATGTCATGTAATGGGATGCCAAATGTTTGTGGTTTGTTTTAAGACCAACCGGCTATTTAGCACCTAAACAGCCTCCTAGCGTTCACCGCAATTCAGAAAGATCGACTTGAATTAAACCAGAGAACTGCAATTTTAGAAAACAGTTAGCATGAAATAGTACTTCTATTTTCAGCTCTGGAAGGTCAGGAATTACGGCTTGGTTTTTAATTACCCCCATTATTCAAAACCCGCCTGGTGATAGTGAGAGGCTGTCTTAGGCATGTGCCGATAGGCGTCCTGCGCTCACCCGGCACTTAAGAAAAAGTGCTTGGCCGCCTCAAGAGCTTTCCGGCGAGCGCAGTCGTCTGCTTTGCCGTTTTCCATGAGGAGAAGGAAACAAAGGAGCAGACCACTGCTGCTGGCCATCCACCATTCCACCTCGGCCAAAATAGCCCAGGCCTGGCATGCAGCTATTTAAATGTTCATGTTTATTGATGAAACGTCCTGCTGGAGGACTGGCGGCCTGCTCTGGCTCATGAGAAACCATCGTGCATGCAATTGTGCTGCAGTAGAAGGTACAAGTGCAACTAGCTGCCAGAGCATTAAAGCAGCCCGACAAACAAGCGCTATTTTGTTCTCGAACGAGTCGCCGCTCCAGGAGAGCGACTGTGCAGATTGGCGGATGTCTGAGACGCAGCCGGGCGGCAGTGCTCGCCTGGGGCGAGGGCTAAAGAGCACTTGCACTCTGAAGGCTGTAATGAATATGCCAGTCAGGAATCCTGTAGACTCTGCCGCTCTGAAGGACGGACACAAATGGAGAGGTGCATGAATGGGCGAGTAACAAAGTAACACTGAGGAGTCTGAATGAAGCCTCAGGTTCAGAACCAACTCAATTATAAAAGCAGATTTGACGAATACAGTACAATCAACATTGACCACAAAAAGACCCCAATAGTGCATGCTATGATTTACTACACACAGTGCCAAATCAATTAAAGACCATTGAAAGTCTTCCACTTTTGTTTTTCTTTGAAACTCATTCGTTATGCATCTGTCTTTGTGGCCTTCTACAGAGAAAAACTTTCTTCTGGACCACAGTCGACCAACAAAAAGAGCATCATCTCTCAACAGTTATTGTTTTTAGGGATTAGACGAAATGACCCGGTAAATTAGACTCACTGTATTAATTAGAGCTAAGCTCCGGGAATAATATTGGGATAAAGGGAAGGAAAAAAAATAGCCTTGAAGGTTCAAAAGAGAAAAACAAAAAGGCCACTATGTCAGCTTTCAGCCTGATACACAGCTGCCAAAAAGAGCCCCCGGTGAAATCGGGGGTAATTTTCAGATTAATGGCAAGACAGTCCAAGAGTCCTTTACCGCAATCCACAATCTTTACTTCCATCATCAGGCTGTATCCCAGTGTTCTTTTCTTCCCTGACCTCTCTGTATAAACCATGGTACACCGAGTAATGGAGGCTTCTGCTTAGCAATGCAGCTGTGTTTTTGGCCATGCAGATTTATGAGACAATAGCAAAGAGCGTCTTGGCAGGCGTAGCCCGAAATGATGATGCAGCTACAATATAGGCAAGCTAATCCAACCCACAGTCCCCTGGGTCCAAAGTATGTAATGCATATCAGGGTTCACTGGGTAACAGCTGAGGAGGAAAATACTAGGAGTGTCCTGATGGGGAGCATTTTTTCCAAATGCACTAATCTTTGACTAATTTAGTCATCTGGCCTAAAAACAAAAAACATCTACGGTGATGCTCGGTCAACACCATCAGGGTGACTTAAAAGGATAGCTCATAGTTTTCAAGTCTGTCTTAAATCAAAATTAAGGTTATTACCATATGCACATACAAGTACATTACCATAGGTCTTGGCAGTTATAAATTTTCCTGCTCGGCACATCGACCGTGAAAGTTTGTCACCCAGACCGAGAACACAATGCGAATAATTGACAAGGAATTTAACAACCCTCATTCCATGGAAAAATACATTCCAAAGTTGAAACTCATATGAAGCTTCTGCAGTCCGAATGAGCTTAATCGAGTTACGGTGTATTTAGAAGAAATGTTCTTTCTCTCCCTGGAAAAAAGAAAAAGGTCAACCTTTTTTTTGACTAACTGGAAACATAATATAATACAATAATAAATCAAATAAATTTTTCCGTGTTGGAGAGTGGGGGGTTTGATAAAAAAAATAAAAAAAAACTGAACAATCCCATTAAAGAGTACCATTATGCAAAATTTTTACTTTCAACATGTGTCTCCAATATGTGTGGACCAAAAAAATGTGATGAAAAAACATTCCCTGCTTCCACATGCGCCCCCCCCACCCACCCATTTTTCATATTTGCTTAATTTTAAACAAGTCATTAAATTCCCCCCACATTGCTGTCCTTACGTATTGCTCAGGCTCTGCTGTTTCTGGAGGGGCATGGCTCGAAAAATGGAATGTTCAGAAGAAGATTGAAAGAGGGAAGTTTGAGGGATTAAAAAAAAAAAAAAAAAATTGAGGTCTCTTTCAGCTGAAGCATTGACAACTGACAGAACAGTTTGGGTGTTTGGGGGGTGTAGTTCTGAGACCAGTGGAAAAGTGTGGAAAAGTAAAATATGGAATTTTTTGGAACAGTTTAAGTTGTAAGGATATAACAATGTATTTTATTATAATAAAAATATTATATATGCAGTAAATATAACCTTCAAATTATATATAGCCTTCAAATTAATATGCAAATTCACAATCAGCACATAATGAGCCTGTAAGCAAACCACTACGTTCATAACTGGAGAAATGATAACATTGCTTATTTTCTTACAAAGCGTTCAGCGTAATCGAGTTTGACCTACGACGCAACAAAATGTCTATTATTTAGCCATAATGGGATTACCAAGAAAAAAAAAACAGGTAAATCTAACAGCTCTGAGTTCCCCTATTTACCGTAAGGAAAATCCCTCTTTCACCACCTACTTAGTGCAGTTGTATAACCAGCCCTTTTATTCCCTTTGGCTTGTGCCACCAGACTGATGCAACCAATTGAAAACCTGGGGTTTGCACTTCATCCATCACAATCCTTTTGTGCGACACCGTTTCCTCTTTTTTTTCTTTTTTGTCTGTTGGCGGCCCAGAGCAGCTTGCATCAGGATCCTTTGCAGAATCGGACCAAACCACACCGTTTCTTCCTGTCGGGTCCAAGCAGCTCACACTTCCAACACATCTGGTTTCAGTGCAGGCGTCCACCAGCTAACAGCAGCATGACTAAAACCTGACTAATTTATTTCTTATTGGACACTGGAATACAGTATTACAGATGGACAGAAGGCTCTTGCTCCTCATGGTTTAACGGAGAGCAATTCTTGGAGTTGGGGAAGAAAACACCCTTCCCGAGAGGGAGCAATTCATAAATGGGGAGCCGCCAAGATAACACCAACCCCAAGCAAACAAAGAGACGGCAATTCCAAAACGCAGGACCAGTCAAGATAACGCCAATCTCTAGCAACCAAAGAGATGGCAATTCAGAAATGTGAGGGCCATCATGATAACACCAATACTGAGCAACCCGAGACTGAGTGATTCATAAAAGTGAGGGCCATCAAGATAACGCCAATTCTAAGCAACCCAAGAGACAGCAAATCAAAAATGTAGGCGCAGGCAAGATGACGCCAATTCTAAACAACCCAAGAGACAGTCATTCATAAAAGCAGGACAAAACAGGTCTTTAGAAACGTAATCTCCAGGTCTACGGTCAACTTGCTTGGCATTTCTGACTAATCTACAGAACAAAATTTGCCTTTCTTTCTTCTATTTCAATAGAACAGTTAGAGATGAACCTACAGCAAGTGAACTGAAGACAGTGAAAGTTCAGAGTCCGTCATCTGGGAGATAAAGTATATATAAGAGCATGTGCGTGCGTTTGGCAAGGTATAAAGGCTCACATCCATGCATCTGTATGTTGATTGTTCCCCCCTTGGGCGCGGCGGCCACCGAGCCGCCCACAAGTGGAGTATGGTGAGGTTTGGGTTTCGCAAACGGTTTTGCAATTGGCCAGGATCTGGCGGTGGCGGACGTACTAACTGAGCAGCACAGTGTGTGAAATCCCACCGTGCCAAACAGGCCTGTGGCCAGAACCCACCGCAAGCTCACAGAGCCTCCATCAACAAGTGCTCTGTCCACACACAAACACAACCCTAGTAACACTATGTTGCTATGGACGATCTTAATGTGAACGAAATAATGTTAAAGCCATTATAAAAAAAATAAGAAGAAGAACCAGGTCAAATTCAAGATGGTTCTTCGTAAACATGATCTAAACCAGTGAAGAAATGGGCCTATAAACCACACTGGCCTTGAAAGAATCAAACCTAGATGTCCAACATATAGAGTGTCCAAATGTAGTCATTTTTTGAAGTAGAGCTCTGTGAGCATTTATTTTTTTTTGGCTGGTGGGCTTAGGCACTGATTACGTGGTGAGAGGAGGAATGTGCCGGCCTACTGAAGTGGTTTCACTTTGTTCTTGGTTCACTGGGTCATTTGACTTAATCACTATGGAGAGAATGTCATACACACACACAGTAGACACACTGGCTTTCACTAATGACATACCAAACACCTCTGCAGAGCGACCCAGACAGTCATTTCCACATGCCTAAAAGATGAAACACCAGCCCTTTCTCTTACTCAATCATCAAATTACTCAATTGTGCAAAGGCAAGGAAGTCTTGTGCGTTTATACAAAACTAAATGAAGTAAAAGTAGAACTCTAATAGTTGTGTTCTTCAGAATACACAACCTAGCACACTTGGGGGTAAGAATAAAAATGGAAAAATAAGAATTGACGAGGACCCAAAATTATTATTATTTTTTTTTTTAAATCTTAATGGCTGTCGTTGGTCCTGTTGGTGACTTTCTTGGTGGTGACTTTCCAAAGCACTAGTGTGTAGATCAAGTCGACCCAGACTTTTTGAGTGCGTATGACATAACTACCCAGGATCTTAGGTTCTCACAACCCACAAAGGAAAAAAAAAAAAGTGTTATATTTAGTGTAGGGATTCCAAACTTTCTCAAACTCCTGACCCTCACTAAAGTCAACCACAAATGCTTGGAATATTAATCAAATTCCATTTTTTTTTTGGTAACAATTTTCTTAGCTTTTTCTCTCGGCACTGGATGCTCAACTATAGCGGGACAGTCCAATAACCCAGTCTATGTTTAGCTTGAAGCTGTTAGATTTTACTGCTTTCACTAGGCAATATAGGGGGGCATGAATAACAAAGGCAGAGATTTTATTACAGTCACCAATTTTAATACACTGACCAAGTTTATGAGGAACACACCGAGTGATATTTGAAAGAAACGTTGAGAACAAGTTCAAAAACTAATCCCCGACTACTGTATATTGACGCTTTGTAGTCGACTGACCCGGCAGGAGCCCGTTCGTTAATTATAAATGCTTGTAAATATGCGATTAAATTAATCCAATGCTGAGACTTCAAAAGGACTGCTTACGGTGGTTCCAGGTGGTCTGCTTGGAACCAAGTGCACGTCTACAGGAATGCACTAAGAGGAAAATTATTAAAAACACACAAGACGCTCCTCTGATTTCAAGGGTTACGTTGTGAAACGTTACAAAAAGTGCTTGTCTTTCAGACCATTTGAAAGTCTAGTAATCAAGTCAAGGCACCTGGACGAAGAACATAAACTTTCATCTGAGATATGAACTGATGAAATGTCAGCAAAGTGTGGGGCCGACTCCATCGTGAGCTATGCCACCTAATAACATTAACACCACATAATATTAACACCGTAACATTGATTACCAATTATATACATCTGGCACCCAAGACTCACCCATGCCCACGGGGACCAAAGACCTGCCCACCCAGTCCAATCCCAAAGACAAGCCAATGCAGCATAAGTTGCCTGAAAAAAAAAGTCAATGCTGGCCAGGATGGAAAGGCACCAGAACACCCAGTGAACAACCACCACCCACCGTGCAGGGGCCCAAGCAGATAACCAGCCCAAGCCCGCAGACCCGTCCTCAAAACTCCACAGATCTTCCTCCAAGAAAGCCCGACCCACGGAGACCCCATCCCGTAACCACAGCACCTAAAGGATCTTCTGCCAACGTCCTGTGCCAGACATCACAGCACAACCCTAGGGGCCAGAGCTGCCCTGGTGGCACAAGGGGAACCCAAAAACCCAGATGGTGACAATGTTAATGCTTTTAATCTTATGGTTGATGGTTGTGTATGATCATAGCAAACTCGAAGGAGAGCGCTACATGATCTTCACAGCTAAAACCCTCACACCTGGCATCCATAAGACTGCACAGGAGCTGCAAGTCATAAACTCCTCTCACTGTCTTAAATGCAGCCAAAACCTCCACACTAATCCCTACGATAAGCCTCGTCATCTATGCTGGCCTTCATTTCTGAGAGCTCAGACTAGGAACAGTGGGGGAAAATGTGACCTTGTAGAGTTGTCTGATATTCCATAAGACCATTATTAACCACAGAGAAGACATCCCCGTTGCCTCAGAAATCCCACAAGCTGGTACAAACAGCAGCAGAGCAAAAGTTCCACAACTGGAGCAAAGTACAAGGTATGAAGATTAGCTCATGGCTGTCTATGAGTGCACGAGTTCTGCTGCTCCTTGTTTGAATTGTGGGACACCAAATATGATCACCTGATCAAGTCCATATATGGATCTTCTGTTAACATTTTGCCACGAAGATTGGCCACGTAATGTCTTTGTATGCTTTATCATTAAGATTTCACTTTAGCAGAAATAAAGGGATTCAAACCTGTTACAGCATGACAGTACTCCTGTGCACAAGACAAGCTCCATCAAGACATGGCTTGCTCAAGGTCAAGTGTCCTGACCTTGAAACTTACAGAACATATTTGGAAACACCAACTATACTCCAGACCACCTCAGGCACCATCAGTGCTTGAATGAGCACATAGGGGTGTGATGATCAGGGAGTCACTTGCGTTTTATTTGTATGTAATCATTCAGAGGATCGATTGAGAATGTGTTTCCAGAAAGTGTTGCCACGCGTCGCATCAACATTAAGACCATGTGATCACTTTTTTTTTTTTTTTTAACCAACCCAGATGTGCAAAAAAAAAAAAATAAAAAATAAAAAAAACCACTCAGGGTGAGTAAGGTGAACAATGACGCTTTTGTTGCCGCTGGCTTTTCACATGTATTCAAAGTTGAATCACACGTGAATTACACTCCTCTCAAGGAGGTCCAAGTGCTCGGGCTACCTGCAAGGCAGTGCATCAGCCCAAGAGGAATCAACAGCCTCCTCCTGCATTTTTCAAGCTCAAACTGCTTTTGCTCATGCAAGGCTTTCTCCATGCTCGCTCTCAAGCAGGAGGTTGAGCTGTACCATGTTTAAAAGGCTTCCAGGATCTTTTATAAAGCACTAAGTTAATAAAGAAAGCACAGAAAAACAGATCCTGAAAGAAGAAAGCAAGGAAAATTAATGAAACCAGCAGAGGGTCTCTGTCAAAAGCTTTAGACTTTGATCAAAACGGAATGACAAATAACAGAAAAACAGATGCTGTAAAAATCTTTTATGGGGTATTTTGAGAACAGGGAAGAAATGGAGAACAAAAAGTTAAAATTTTGTGGAAAAATTACAGCTTCTATAAAGAACTCAAACACAGACTTACTTTGTCGTTATGAATATTTATTTACCTCTCCAAAAAAAAGATTTACCACGATGAACTGTTCGAACTCTCTACACCATAGATCAATCATTCTGAGGAAAGTATAGACAGCTTCGACATAAACATGGCATTTCTGTCCAGATGTCGACGTAAAGAAATGGCTAATCTAAAATATTCCAGGTCCTTTCTGGAGCTCTGAAACCGACCCGCGCCCACAGGACGCGCTGCCAAATAAAGACTTTGTACACACTGTGGTACTTTTTTTTTTTCTCTCTAATGTCTCTTTGGACGCTTTCGACACAGACCCTTAATGTGGCACATAAAGATGATATCGAACGGCAGTTTCCACCCACGTAATTGTTCTTCATAAATAAACCATGACTGTTAGGCTCCCACATTAAGGTTCAAGTTTGACTTAAAGCAACTTCGCCACTTCAATAATGCTTACTGTATATTTCATAAGGATTGCTCCAGTCTGGTTCAAGAAACATGGCAAAGGCTTCAGACATTACTGTTATTTTTACTGATGGAAATTTTAAAAAAAAACAACAAAAAAAAAAAAAAACGCTGACTTCAGGTGAAACTTGATTTAAGTTTTTTACATCTTTTTTTCAATTTACATCTCCAGAGCTTCGTCGTGCCTCACAGGCTCATTACTCACACCCGTGGCCGGGCACGGAGACTCCGCCGTGGTGGTTTACACACATAATGACCCGTGCAGACCCATTAATGATTAATGAACATGCCTCCCAGGCCACTTGTTCCACGGATTTGCTCGACGCGGTGCCGGGAACCGAAGGCTTTGTTAACATGTCACGCTTGTCTAATCGGTTTGTGTTATTGAGACTTTGGAAGCTTGAATGATTACAGAACGAGGCTTGGAATAATAACACCAAACCACATGTTTATGAAGGGAAAACGGATTACAAGTGCTACTGTAACGAGGTGGGCCTAATTGTATTGGGGTTAAACTCCAAATATATACAGAAGAAACACCAGGCCTGACCACTGGAGACTGCCACCGGAGTCCTCGCTGAAACTCGCATAATATAATACGGCTTCAAATCCGGAGACCTGCTATAATTGAGCGTGCTCGACTCCGGCCATAATCCCTATACTTTACTCCGTTTATTTTACTAACTACATTATGCTGAAGACATGCTTATAACTGTGATTTAAACTTTCCACCTGGGTCCAACTTTTAACCATGATTTTATCCAAAACTACAAATTATCCAAGTCGTATATGAACTAGAAACTATACCTTCTGGGGAAAAAGAACATCTCAGCAACAAGTGCTCGCTAATGAAAAGGGAGGCATTAGTAAGGAAAAATGTACATATTTTTGAGCTGAACAATCAGCCCACTTTTTCCATACATGTTGACTTAACATACGACAACTCAACAGCTTTGAAAACTAAAAAAAAAAAAAAATCAGCAAAGCTCTCGGGGGCATTTAGGAGCTTTCAGGAATTCCACTCAGCACCCCGATGAGGAGGGGTGAAAACTGTCAGCAGCCTCCAGCCGTGGAGCTTCTGCCTCTCTCCGCGAAACACTGCACTCTCAGAATGTGGAACGTGTGCAGACAGGAGTCGTGGGAAATGTGAGAAAAAGATCCGGACTGGGAGAATTGCCGTCCCAGAGCTCATCTGTCACACCCTGGTGCTGTGAATAACGGTGATGAAGGTGGCGGTCCTAAATTTAAAAGTAGTATGATTTTCAACTCGTCTCTCCGTTCACACGCGCACGTGTGAAAACAGAGGAAGGAGAACGCGAAAAAGGAAAGAAAAATAAAGAGAAAGCGCAGGAGCAGAACGGTCTATGAGAAGGGAAAGAGTGAGAGAGAACGACAGACGCGGAGCCTATAATTTGCACCGAGATCGGCCCTTCTTTCCACCGCGTCGAGGCTTCCTTTGTAATTTAATTAACTCCCGGCGTCTCGTGTGCTTTCCAGCACCTGCGTTTCGAACCTCCTCCTCCTCCTCCCGGTCAAGGTGTATCTTTCAACCGGTCGATCTTTTCAATCACATGATTCATTTGGAAGGACCACGCAGCCAAACATTCATGCACATTTATTTGTGTCGGTGCCAGAAGAGCAAACATGAGACGTGGAGAGCCAAGTCTGCTAGCAGGCCATGCATAAATACCGCGCGTTTCTCTACGGCTGTGCGCCGTCTTTAACTATCAAAAGGAAACCTTTATGTCGTGTTTTTTTTTTCTTTTTTCTCCACACTTTTGCTCAATGTGAATGCGAAATGGCATTCAAATCAAGCAAGCCTGAACCAACATTCTGCAAATGCTATTTATTTTAACAAAGCGGATAAATAAATAGGGCTAGTGGTAAAGTAAGGCTTGTTTTGCCTGACTCAAGTCTTCTGATTGGACCCGGAACAATATAGAAGACCAAGAAACCGTTCAGACATGCTTACTTTGGGCGTTTTCACATTAGTCATGATCGCGCCTCCAGCGTTCCCTTTACTATTTTTCTCCACGCTCGGGCACACGCGTGTATTTTCACCCTCTGATACAGCAGGGGGCAGTATGCAACTAATTGGTTTTTGTGAGGCTTCATTAAAACACAGAAGGAGATAATCAGGAAGTCAACCTTCGTATGACGCCTAATATTGCTATTTTGAGAAAAACACGCCGTATCGTTCTCGAAACCACCTTTTCCAGCTCGGAACGCTTGTGTTCTCTTCCTGATCAAAATAAAACCAGACTTTGGGGTCAAGTGTTCTTGGAAACGATCCCAGGGCCCTAATGTGAAAACACCCATAATTTCAACAAATCAGTTTATTTTTTTAGTTCCTGGATGTTTGTCTTTATTTTCAACTCCCCAACTGTTGAACTGCCAGCCAATCATAGCACGAGGGGGCAGAAAAACGCTCAGCAGGTTGTTTAGTTGCTTTCAGAGATTATTGATGAATTGAATTGCAAGTCAACTTTTGAGGTGTACACTGCCACCTAGTGTATGGATGTCCTGAAGACGTGCACAGAACAGTCAGTGGAGATGCACCCACTAAGACCGGGATCTCCACAGTTTGGTGACTCTCTGGCTCAGACACAGTCGAGTCAACTAATCTGTTAATTACCAGGTTCAGTGGGTGTGTTTAGAGGTGTTTGTGAATTACACACTGTACTGCACACTGGCCCTCCAGGCTTGGAGTTGAAGATCCCTGTTCTACACTAATTCATGCCCAGGTCAGGCCCTTAAATCATCCGTAGGACATGTTTGCGCAGAACTACAAACCTGTGGGATTCGCTTTGCTTAAATAAAAAAAATTAATAAATATCGATGGAGACGTACAGCATGATGGACAAAAAATATATATTTTTTTTTGTCCGAATTAAGCACTAGAGCCCCCCTGTAATGTGTCCTTCAGCAGAAGTTCAAAGGGAATAAAAAAAATGTAAAAAAAAATAAAATAAAATAAATCAACTAAAAGTGGCTCATGCTGTTTTTTATTACAAGAGCTGAGTGTTCGCTCAATCACCAACCCCCCCCCTTCCACCCTTTTTTTTTTTTTAATCCTTGCAAATTGTTCTCCATTATCTCCTTTTTGGACGAGCGGAGGATGAAAGCGCCAGCTCACCAGCTGTGTCACCTTTTGAACGGCCCTTGTTCCGATCCGTTCTGACGGCCACTTAATTGCACATGACACATGTCGAGCTCTTTCTCCCCTTTCAAAATCTAAACCAGATTGTGGGATTATTGTGTGACAGAGGTGAGGCAGGAGGATGGGGAAGGACGTGCTCGGGCTCTGGAGGGGAGGCTGAATCGGTAGTCGTCTGAATCTGAATCTGTAAATCCCTTTAGCTGCCTCCAAAAAAAAAAAGAAAAAAAGAAAGAAAAAAAAAAAAAAAATAAACCTTTCTTGGTAGCAAAATTGTCCAAACACAGAAGCTTACTCTCTCTGGACATCAGTTTATACTTCTTCCTGTTAAACGAGCGCTCGCATTCTCCACTACATGCTTTTGCTTCTTTTTTTTTTTCTCTACAAAGTAACGCTTGCTCTATTAGACCTCAGATCATTCCCATGTTAAAGATTTTCACACTTTCTCCAATGAAAGTCAACACATGGACATTGATATCCACGACAGTTTAGGTAGGATCACTACTCAAACAATAAAAAATAAATAAATAAAAAAAAGTTGTGTGCTGGCAATTAGTCATGATGCTTGCAGCTCTAACTAAGAAAGAAAGGAAGAAAATAAAAGGCATGGTCCCACTTCCTGCGGGATGCTGTGATTAAGTAGGGAGATAAACAGGCACTTGAGAGCGCAGCGTGATTTCCTCTTTCAGATTGCGCTCGCTCCCTGCCTCGTCAGCTCCTTCACACAATAAAAATGTAAAAAGAAAAAAAAAAAATTCTTTACATTTGTGGATAAAGACTTCCTTGGATCCAGTTCATAATGGGGGGGAAAAAAATGTACAGTACATGGCGAGGTTTTACACAGAACCTGCTGTAAATGAGGCGCTATTGTGGCCGAATTATATTTGACATTTAAAACACAAGAAAACTGATAACACACCCGGGAGCAGTGTAGTTAGTTACTGGTTTCATTTGTGGGTTTGGGTTCTTTTTTTTTTTAAACAAATGAATGCAAGAAAGGGGGAAAAAAAAAAAAAGCTGAGTCATTTGTTAAAGAATCCTGCATGGATGATGATGATAAAAAAAAAAAAAAAAAAAAAAACAACAAAAAAGAAAAACAAAATTTATATTATTCGAAATATACTAATGCCGTTAACATTTACGAGTTCCCAAGAGGGAAAAACCAAAATGACCTCTTGGGGTTCAAGATGGATTTTCTTTTTTTTCTTCCCCACTTTTCTACAAATGTGTCTTTCATATGGGAGTAATAAAGTTTGTATAATAAAGAAAAAAAAAAGGAAAAGAAATTGGCTGAAAGGAATCTCAAAAATGGTCTAAATTGAGTATTTGTTGTTTATGCCATGTTAGTGTCACATTCCGTCACATGGACTGTTTTAAGCAGACACAGGACGGGGCTTTTATGGCTTAAAAAAGTTAAGCTTTTAAACAATTTCCATGTTCGACACACAAAAACAGTCGCAGCCTTTTTGCCTTGGAGAAAGCAGTTCATTTAAAAAAAAAAAAAAACCGGATCATCAGATGCGGGAGTGGTAAATAAGATGCAGATGAACTCGGTCACCCCTCGGGTCTGTCCGTCACAGCCTTCACCTAGAATCAACCCGTCACCTAAATGAGCTCACGAGCGAGTCGTAACGTTAACCTTGCATAAATAAAACTGCGGCGAAGGAAAACAGCGGCATGGATTGTTCGGGGTCTGGCAGCAGATTTGTTTGACAGAAACGGCGGTCTTTAGATCTGAGGAGAAATGCCAGGAAGGTGAAGTGCGAGCACGATGTATAAAGAGCGTGTCCGAGACGTGCCGATCGTAACCCGGGATATACGCTTTCGCTTTAATTAGTCCGAGAGCTCTGAAATTTTGCGTCTCCAATCTCGAATCTCGATGGTCTACAGAACTAATATTTGCCTTGGCGCAGCCTTTCCAGGAATCGCAATTAATCTGCAACAGCTGCAAGCACTGTTTATGGTAGGTACATCTCATCTCTTACCTCTCATACAGGCTGGCAAAAGGACTTTGAAAGACTGAGCCAAGGGGGAAAAGAAGAAGAAAAAATATAAAAATCAGCGACGAAAATCTGTAGGTTAAGGCGGCGCTGCTGATGGACGTGGTGCTTTGAACAGGAAAAAGGAGCAGCGGGGTCAAAGGAACACGCTTTGTACCGGTAACAAGACTGGAGAAAGGAAAAGCTCTGGAGAGTTTCAGAGAGCTCGGAACAGCTGGCGTTGATTACGTGGGATTTATTTTATATCAGTGTCAGGAACGGAGTAAAGCGGGAGGAGAGAAAATAAAACAGACGTTCGCTTCTCTGGTTATCATTTCTTCCGTGACCTCACCTTTTGTCGAGCTCCAGTTTTATAATAAATAAATAAATAAATACAGAACTAACCCAAGTGGAATGGTGAGGCTTCAGGGAGCAGAGGTAAAGAAGGTACAGGATTTTAAGTACTTAGGGTCAACGGTCCAGAGCAATGGAG
>JAQQZS010000019.1:17647127-17659201 GCA_030068045.1 Platyallabes tihoni | reverse complement strand
GATAGGGTTAGATGGAGGCAGATGATTCGCTGTGGCGACCCCTGAAAGGGAACAGCCGAAAGACAAAGAAGAAGTTTTCCCTGACAACTCTAGAGTTAAAAGCCCTACAGTATGTGAGGTCTTTTAAAATGTGCTCCATGTGGTCTGCGTTAAATCCATCGTAACTTTCCTTGAAGGTGACATGAGTCTGCACTCTTATGGGTTATGAAAGCTTTTGTTTAATTTTTTTTAACCAAAAAGTAAGAATTGTAAGCCCCCTCATTGCTGCTACATTAAAATCCTGTTTTTAGCCAACTTGTTCTAACCAGAAAGTCAAGACAAACAACAACTTCAACAACAACAAACTTGAGCTGCTCTTGGAATTCCTAAAAAAGAAAAAAAAAATTTTAAAAAAGGGAAGAAAAATTCACAACAAAATGAAAATCATTTATTTAAGTTTAGCTGGCATTAAACGTTACCCTGCACAGAAAAAGAACCAGCTAACTGACCTACATTACCAGTTAACTAGCGAGCTAGCCGTACAGTATATAAGCCATAAATAATCCTTAATGATATTTAAAAAAGGAATTTTTAAAAAGGATGCAAATTTGTTTTTCCTTCAGATAAACGAAACCAGACAAGAGTTCATAAACATTTATAAAACAAATTGTGTGCTTTATTAATTAAAAGCTGGGGGTTTGATTGACAGCTCGTCCGCATGAACACGCTCAGGGAGAAAAGAATAACACTTTCGGATCCCCGTGGCCTGGATAGAAGGCTTTACACGTGAAACATGGTTCACGTCATCTTGTACCCTCCCTGTTAGTTTAACCCTAATGTTAATACACAGACATGGTGCTTGCTTTCAAAAAGAAAACCCGATGTCTCTAAACTTCACCTTTTCCCAGCATGATCCTAAACATCACTAACGGATGACAAGAACTAGATGGATATAGAAAACTTTGTCTAAATGGGTCTATGTGGTCAGACTGATTCCTTTAATTACCTCTTCAATGCCTAGACGGCTTTAAAGATAGAAAAATGAAAACCACACGGTTCATGGATGAGTGATGACGACTTTCCAGCATGTTGGAAAAGGTTAAAGTGTTTGACCTGTCGCCCCAGCTCCATGCACCTGTCTGCAGGGTTCCACGGCTTGTGCAGAAACCTCAACACCACCCTTGTGCTTTCACCGACCTCGACACCGAGTGGTCCGAAAATTTGACAAACTCTAAGGGAAGTTTGGACTGTGATGAAATGAAATGCTTTGAATTAAATACTGTGAAAACAAGAGTATGTTTTTTTTACATAGTATTATAAGCGCCCAACCAAAGCGTCGTCTTAAGCCGGAGATTCAGCCCGATTTTGCAGAGAATGAGTGAAGTCCATGAGACGACTACAAGCGCGATAGCAAGACTGGTTGATGTACTGTGAGCAGAGCGCAGTTACCTTCCTATAGGCACAAGTTTATCATAAAAGGATCTTTGTTGTAGAATCTGAGAAGGTGTTATTGCACAGTCTAAGACAATTAACAGCAAAACATTATCGGGGTCATCTCATACTGTGGAAAAAAAAAAAGAATTTTCTTTTTAAATCAAGGTAATAGGCAGGCAAGTTAACACCATTAAATTTACAGCTGCGCAATTTAATCATTACCTCACTGAGCAATTTCATTGATGAATACATTTTCAATAAAAATTAAAAAAAAAAAAAAAAAAAACACTTCACTTTTTAAATTACTTGGCATTTATTTATTTACTTTTACCAAATTATTTACCAATGTTACTCAACAAAATCTTCTGCAAATAGTCGCATTTTTTGAGTTTACATACGGTCGGTGCAATACCGCCACCCACTGGACTGGAGTACGAAGCAGACGATTAGCAGCGGGGAAAAAAAAAAAAAAAAAAAAGGATTATTGCTTTGTACGAGAAATGAGATTTGAACACCACAAGCTACACAGAATTTCAATACTTTTTGTAATTAATAAATTTCAAAACCTGTAAGAAATATAGCTGCGCAAAAAATCAAACTGAATCAACAGTCCACCTAGGATCCACAGCTCTAACTAAAATATAAAATATATAAAACATGATAATCAGAAATCATCAATTCCACTCTAGAATATATTTACAATAAATTGTTTATTCTAGAAATCTAAATAAACGTTCTGATTCATTTAAAGCCTTCATCCGATGTTAATACTTTTTTTGCATCTCATCCCAAAGGGCATTGTAAAAAAAAAAAATTTAATTAATTAATAAATAGGCAGCGTTCCCCCCCAAACCACCAAAACCTCAGTGTATATTAAAAAGCAACCAGGTACAGGAGTCCACCAGGACGGAGACAGAAAAGGGAACAAATATAAGCTGGAAGTTCGCCCAGGATTGCTTAATAGTTTAAAAATGTATTCACCAGTGCTGCTGTATGTACAAGCGGTCAGTAACGTCCTCCACATCAAATCATAAAGAACACAATAGTGAGTGGACACTCGTACTACATTTGTAATGAATCATGTTGATGCATGGTGCATGGAATCCATTCTCTATAAAAATAAAATAAAATGGATGAATCCGTTTTATGTACAGTACTAGTCAAAACTTATGGTCACTTATTTTCTTTATTCTACAGTACAACAATACTGGAGATTTTAAAACTATGAACACGCATATGGCATTAGGGAATTAAATAACAGTCGGTTGTTATTTTAAGACGAAGGTCAGATGTTCTGGAACAGTTCCTGCAAGAACAATATTGTCAAATGCATTTGCAAAACCCATCAAGCACCATGATGCATGGTGCAGAGAAGTCCATTTAAAGAAACCAGCCCCATGAAATCACAAATTAAACAAACAGCACCTCAGATTAGAGCCATTATGAAGACTTTACAGAGCACAAGTAGTAGTCACATCAATATCAACTGTTCAGAAGGAGATTAATGCATATTTTGGACACCTTCTGTATTTCTATACAGTGTATAAATAAATACAAAAATAAAAAAAAATAAAAAAATAAAAACATGAAAGACCATGGAATTAGGTGTATTCAATCTTAACTTTACCTAAATGATATGTACATACTTATCCATCTGTATGCCCAAATACTCATATGAGGAGATCACTTACCACAAGGCATGAAAATACCTCATTTATTAAGCAAATGTAAAAGAGAGAAACCCATAAACATTGTTTTATTAGCAAATCAAGCACATCTTCAGCCATTTAAAACTCCAAACCCCAAATAAAAAGAGAAACATGATAAACACACATTACTTCTTTTATTTGCAAAATTGTGGAGACAGCTGGATGAGCATGAACATCCAGCTCGTTTCTTCCATGTGCTGTATTTCCTGGTAAACACCAACTCGACACACTCCTTACAGCCCTCTTCACACTGACTGATTCTCTTCGCTTCCTTGCTACAAAAAGGTACGCCGGTTGGTTAATAACCTTTCTGAAAGGCTTTCAGCACAGACTGAACAATGGCCGGCTATTTTTACTCGCCGATTCTTCGAACACACTCAGAGACGAGGAAAAGTCAGGCCAACCCATCTGTCCACCGATGCCCTCATCCATCCTCGGCATTGAAACCTGAGCAAACAGGCCACACTCATAGCCTAGCAACTGATAATGAATTCAGAAACTGACGCTGAAGCCAGGACGTTCAAACACCGCGAGATGACTAAAGGAACAGATTGTGCGCGGTGTCGAAAGCAAAGCCTGCCCCCGAGACACTTAAGAGTTTATATAAGCTGAAATAGCATGGACTGTCAATCACGGCTAGTGTGCTCATGTTTGAATTGTGGCAGTCGATTAATACAAATGAGTTAATGCAGAGCAAAGGGTCAGATGAACCTAATGGGAAAACTGGCAATATACATTTTAAAAGAACTAAATTATGCAATCGCTTTAGCTATATAGGCATCTAGTTACTTTAGGTTCACCTACCGTATGTTAACCAACAGACACACACACCTACTGTACTGATCATATATATTACACACAAACCTAGCGGAAACTAAAAGAATTGATTCATTTACTCACTTAGCAGTCGACAGGAAATAAAGAAGCTACTCAGTATAGAAATGTTAAATCATGACATGTGAAACAGACAGAACATCGCATCTCCTACCCAAAACTTTAGTCTAAAGCTATCTGAATGTGTACAAACCTTATTAGAAGAAGCACATTTTTCGAGCTTGTAGGGATGGGAATCACCAGGAATACGATATCACAATCTATAGACGTTGGTTCGATCTGTAACGCAATTCTATAAGAATCATAATTTTGTAAATCACAAAATATATTACACAAATTTAGGAATTAGTTGATAGGATTTTATGGAACGTGTGAATAGTTTATTTAAAAGTGCACCACCAGCAGGATTACAAAGGAACTGCAGCGTTTTACCACCTCAAACACAAACCTATATATTAAAAACATAAAATTCCATATAAAAAAATGTATATACCGATTTTGAAGTCAGGGGGGTGATGTATGGATTTCCAGGCAAAAGGATCATGTTACATCACTAAATTTTCTCCCGTCTCTACTAGCCAGCTGGTGTGAAGTACATTATTATAGGTTAGCTGACACGATGTAGCTGAGTCGATCTGATTCTGCATTTTTTATTAAGCGACAAAGTTCTGATATTTGAAGCATTAAAAATGAGAAAATGTATAAAGTGTATAAATGTACTAAGTATTGATCTGCTCTGGAACTTGCGTTGTTGTGATATTTATACAAAATGATGATCTGCTCCATGCTTCGGTCCAGTAGGTGGCGGTAATGCACCAACCACCTATAAACGCAAAAGAATAGGATAAAGCACTAATCTCAAAAAACATGAGATGGAAAGATCAAGATGCAAGCAATTCTTTTTTTCTGAAAAATTGTAGAAAATTTTTCAAGGATTCATCAATTTTAAAGTGTGTTAATGTTCACAAGTTTACCTAAATGATGTAAAAAGTGTCAAACCTTAAGTAGAACTGAATCGAACAACAAAATATCAATTGAATCACAGTCGATCAAATTGCACAAAATTGAATAAAAAATAAAGTATCACGCTAAACCTGATTATTTAACAATAAAACTTTTTTGCTGTTACATTAAAAAAAAAAAATTAAACATCAAGAAACAGGATCAAAATGTTCCCACAAGGTCCTCACAAAGAGGTAAATACGTTTCCACACACACTTTGGGTCAAGGAGTCACTTCGAATGCATCATTCATCCCCCGAACACACACACATTCAAATACACAACCCCACCCCCCCTGCACGAAAACCCAACAAGGACCAGCAAAGCAAAGCGATGGGAAAGTTCAACTTCCCGATTGAGCAGCTATGCTTGGATGGATTGGGCAAATATTGCTTTTGTGTGGCCATCCTCCGACCTCACAGGAAGGGCATTATGGGAAGACTGGTCCGTGCTGAAGCAACGATGCAGCTGTCCCATGTTTACTTTTTCCTCCTTTTAGCCCTGACTATCAATTAGCTCTGCAGCGGAGAGAGCGCAAATCGGCGGCCTCCACTCAAATTAATGCCTTCTAATGCCAAAAGTGAGAATTAAGGACGCACTTTTAGTCTTCGGATCGAGGAAATGGCTCTCCGATGTGCTCCTGTTCCGAACAAACGGCGGAAATTTGTCAACTTCAAAATCACTTTCCAAGTATGATGGTCCAATCGTTAACTTTAGGAATAACGAGTGTTGCGTTAAACGGGGGCAGTAAAATCCTAACAGTGACAGTAAGAGGAAGCCGGCCGTAGCCAGGCGATGACTGATCCCTTTTACGGTTTGTCACGGCATCCGGAGAGACCCAAACAGTGATTACAGACAGCTTTCACTGTTTAAAAAACTGTTTGGATGCAAAGTCATTACCGGGACACGGTGCCTTTTCCAGTAAGACTTGCTGGACCTTCCTAATAGTGGGAAAATTCCAAATGGGCCATGGATGAACGCATGAAATCTGAGAGCATGGATGTGGTTGAAGTCCTATCATCTGTGCCCTCTTGTGGAAGGTGGGTACAAGTGAGGAAACACTGCTGCTATTAAACTATGCAATAAAACGGAATAAGAAATTCATGTTTTTTGGGCTTGTAGTGCAACAATCTTGGCCATTTCTGACAGTAAAAGGTTTCTCTACTTGTTTGAAATAATGAGCAACAAGGCATTTTTCTCCTTATCCGTGTAAAGCTGCTTTGTGATTTTTAAAACTGCATTTTATTTTCAATACGGTTATTATTACTTTCAATTCCTTTAAATAAATAAACCAGTGATTTGAAGCTTATCAATTGAGGTTCAGATTAGTTTTCCCAATTATATATATAAAAAAAATTAAAATTACTTTCAAGTCTGATGGAACACAAATGTGTTCTGAACAAAAAATCATTCTTCGTGAATACCACAGTTTGATAAATGAACTGGTTACTATGCTCTCCATTCACTTGTTAGCTCCATTAGCCTACGTTGGACCGTCAACATGTCTTGGCTGACTGATTTTATTTGCGGTAAGGGAAAAAAATTGTGCAAATTTCAGGTCTTTGGCTGAACTGTTCCTTGAGTGCAGACTCTAGACCTTTTGTTATTTCTCTCGTGCATGAGCAAAATGATGCAACACCACACAGCTGGACAAGGCAGAAAAAGAAAGAAACCAAAAAAAAAAAAAAATAAACCCTTGATCAGCCAAGTCCAGAAGTCATCGTTGCTTTAAATCTACAGCCTTCAAGCCAAATATTAACCAACATGAAACAGAACCTAGAGATAATATTCAGCACCCACTTGAAATGAAGGGTAACTTTATATTTACAATATTCCACCAGTGATCTTGGAAGAGGAAGAGATTTTTGAGTGACCACGAGAAATCTGAACCCGGACTCAAAGCCGTGTGCCAAAGCGCGGGATTCATCTACGATCTCTCTCAATGTTTTATTGGTCACATATTGAGCTGAAAGCCTCTGGAACGGAATTTCTGAAGCAGAAGGAGATAGTGACGAAGCGAGTGCGGATCCAAAAAGGATATTTGACCACAAAGTGTAATAATTTCCATATCGTGATAGGATGGTTTAAAAGAACAAGGGGGGTAAAAAAATAAATAAATAAAAAACCTTCGGCGCTTGGGCATGCCAAGGAACAGTTTCGCTGGTGATAAATCGATGTGCCAATGCTTCATTGTTTGTTGACACTTGGGGCAGAAAACTGCAGTGTGTATGATCACTTTAGCAACATAAATGGGCGGATTAAGGAAAACAAGAGAGGAGTGAATGCTTTATCTCAGGAACGGTATGTTGATAAGAGGAACCGTCTTCCACCCACGATCAAAACAGCAACGAAACTGTCCCGCTGCCAAACGCATCCAAATTACCTTCTCTTCATGTCCTCACTTGTCTCATGCATTAGATCATTCAAGATTTGTTCGCATCCAGAGCTCTTAAAATTAGTCTGTCCCCACAAACTGCACCTGCACCCTTCGAAATTCCACTTGGACCCAACTGGCCACTTGGCCTCCTCCGCGAGTCTAATTGCGAGTTCAACCTTGGCTAGTCAGCCTTGTGAAAGCATCATTAGTCCCATGTATATTTTCACTGCTGCTACATGTCTCGAGTCATTTCTCGCTCTGCGTCTAACAGACCCGAGGTCATTTCTCCAATGGGTTCAGACTTTTTTTAAAAAAAATTTTTCCCTTTCCAGAGGCTCAAATGTCTCGCTGAAGAAACATCGGCGTCCTAGTAATCCATGTCAAAATAAATGAAAGCGGTGAACTCGGCATAGAGGAGTCCTTTCAGACAGCTGTTTTTGACATCTCGTTCATGAGGAAATAAAAGGGCTGGAAAGCTAACCTGCAGCCAAGACCGTTTTATGACTCAGTTTGTTAATCGTTAAGAAGTTCACTTCAATTTTATTTGTGAAAGAGATTTAACAATGCTCGCAGGCACAAAAGAACTGAACAGAATTTCATATCTAGATTTAGATCCCTGAGGAAGCCAGAGGTTATGGTGGTGAGGGGAAAAAAAAGTCACTGATATGATGCAAAAACACTCAGAGCAACCAAACTTGAAGGGGAACCCATTCTCTTCTGATGATACCGGATACGAGTGTAATAAAGAAAGGCCAATTCACACTGGACATGTTGATTCATGTGTCAAGTCAAGACTTTGCTGCAATTCCAAAATTTTCAACTTGTATTCGAGCCTTACAACATCGCTAATCTTTCCATTTGTGTAAAGCATAAACTCCATAAAACTCAAACTTAATGGCATCACACAACCAAACTTTTTATATCCTGTACATAATCTACAATGATCTTATGATTCAACTGTCAGGGCATTGTAATACATACAGGGGTTGGACAATGAAACTGAAAAACTGGCCAATTAATGTTGGAGGTTTCATGGCTAAATCTGACCAGCCTGGTGGCCAATCTTCATCTATTACATATTTCACCAGTTAGAGCAGAATGTGAAGGTTTAATCAGCAGAGTAATAGCACAGTTTTGCTTAAAATATTGCAATACACACAACATTATGGGTGACGTATCAGAGTTCAAAACAGGACAAATTGTTGGTGCACGTCACGCTGGCGCATCTGTAACCAAGACAGAAAGTCTTTGTGATGCATCAAGAGCCACGGTATCCAGGGTAAAGTCATCATACCACCAAGGATGAATCTCATCCAACAGGAGGAACTGTGGACGCAAGAGGAAGATGTCTGAAAGGGATGCACAGGCGCTTACCCGGATTGTATCCAAAAAAACATAAAACCACAGCTGCCTAACTCACTGCAGAATTAAATGTGCATCCCCACTCTCCTGTTTCCACCAAAACTGTTCATGAGCTCCACAGGGTCAATGTACTGTACATGGCCGGGTTGCTATAGCCAAACCTTTGGTCACTCATGCCAATGCCAAACATTGGTTTCAATGATGCTAGCAGCGAAAATCTTGGGCTGTGGAAAATGCAAAACATGTATTGTTCTCTGATGAGTCCACTTTCAATGTCTTTCCCATATCTGAAAGAGTTACGGTGTGGAGAAGCCCCAAAGAAGCGTACTGTACCACCCAGACTGATGCATGCCCAGAGTGAAGCATGAGGGTGGATCAGTGATGGTTTGATCTGCAATATCATGGCATTCCCTCGGCCCAATACTTGTGCTAGATGGGCGCATCACTGTCAAGGACTACTGAACCATTCTGGAGGACCATGTACACCCAATGGTTTAAATATTGTATCCTGAAGGCGGTGCCGTGTATCAGGATGATAATGCACCAATACACACAGCAAGACTGGTGACAGTGGTTTGATGAACATGAAAGTGAAGTTGAACATCTCTCATGGCCAGTACAGTCACCAGATCTAAATATTATTGAGCCACCCCCCCTCAAAGTGGCTCAATAATATTTAGATCTGGTGACTGTACTGGAGGAGCGAGTCAGGAAACTTTTTCCTCCATCATCATCATCATGTAGTGACCTGGCAACTATTCTGCAAAAATAAATAAATAAATAAATAAATAAAAACTCAAAATCCCACTGGCCACTGTGCAGGACTTGTATCTGTCATTGCCAAGACGAATTGATGCTGTATTGGCCGCAAAAGGAGGCCCTACACCCTTGTGGGCCCTACACCCTTTGGTTGGAAAGGGAGGGAGGGAGGGATAGAGAGACAGAGACAAACATACATACTGTATAGGTAGGTGTACAGTACAGACAAATCTTGGTCATTGCATAGGACAGGTGCTCAGCAACAAAATGCAGACAAGCATGTATGAGAAGTGCAAATAGTGTATATACATCACCGCAAAGGTGCAGGTTAAATAAATAGCTTTATATACAGTGCTGTGTAAAAGTACTTGTCCAATTCTGTCCTGATTTTTTTTTGCATATTTGTCGCTCTTAAGTGATTGAGATCGAACTAGTTTTAATATTACACAAAGATAACCCAAGTAAATACAAAACGCAGTTTTTTAATGATATTTTAATTTATTAAAGTAAAAAAAGGATTGCTCTGCCCCATGCTAAATCATAAATGGACTAATTAGCCACTTTTTTTTTTTTTGAAAAGCCGAGTTAAATTTCACTTGCCACACCCAGGCCTGATTACTGCCAGACCTGTTGAAATCATACCGCCATCTAAAAGAAACAGATGAGAAACAAAGTACAGTAATTGACATGTATCAGTCTGGAAAGGGTTATGAAGCCAAACTTCAGTGAACCCACAGTGAGACAATATCTACACATGGAAATCAAAACTACTCGAAGACCACAACAACGACTCGTCCAGGAGCTCATAAAAAGAACCCAAAACATCTAAAAGAACTGCAAGCCTCACTTGCCCCAGTTAAGGTCAGTGTTCATGATTCAACCATAAGAAAGAGACTAAGTTCATCAGTTCGTGACCTCAAGCTTGGGCTATGCAGAAGGACAATCATCCAGAACAAACCAATGGCTCAACAAAAAAACAGGAAGGTTTTGAAATGAGCAAATCAAATTCTGGACTTAAATCTGATGGAGATCCTTAAACAGGCCATTCATGCTTAAAAACCCTCCAATGTGGCCAAATTAAAACAATTCTGTATAGACGAGCGAGCCGAAATTCCTCCACGGCAATGTGAAAGACTCATTGCCAGGTATCCCAAGGGGTGGCACAACCAGTTATTAGATTTAGGGGCAATTACTTTTTCCACATAGCGCCAGACAGGTTTTGACAGTTTTCTCCCCTTGAAATCATTTAAAAACTGGCATTTTGTATTTACTCTGCTCATCTTTGTGTATTATTAAAATTTAAGTCTAACAAATATGCAAAAAAATATATCATAATAATAATAATAATAATAATAATCAGGATGGGGGGGCAAATACTTGTGGGACAGAAGCTGGACCTGACACTGCTGGTTCTGTTCCTCTTGGATGGAAGGAAGTCAAAAGGTTTGTGACTCGGGTGGGGAGTCGTCTGTGGTGATGCTGTGTGCATCATCTATGCATGAGGGAGGGCACTCCCCAAATCACCTGTCAATCAGAACATCAGCATCTGTGAGACAAATGTAAACCAAACAGCCATAACATTATGTCCACTTGACATGGTGACATGAACAATGACTACCAACTACAGTATACACCTGCATATACACAGTGACAGTATCCTGGGCATCCAAGGCTCACCCATGGCCACGGGGACTAAAGAAAAAGTCAATGCTCTGATGAAGCACCCACAGGATATGCCGAACAAACACATCTGATCCATGGAGGCTCCACCCCACAACGCGTAGCATCCAAAACAACTGCGGTCAATGTCCAAGTTTAGTAGAGCCACACCCCGAGGAGCCAGAGCTACCCCAGTGGCACAAGAGGTGGTAAAACCTAGGTGGTTTTAATGTTATGGCTGATTGGTGTACGTGGAAGAGGGCAGATCAAGTGCATTACTCTGTGCCTTGTGCTCACTTTACACCCACAGTCTGTTGTATTAGCACCTTCATGACAATTTTGAAAAACTTGTGGTCCCGTAGGAGAGGAAGATCCTGTACAACACTTGCTAGAATTGATGCAGCTTCTAACTGAAAGTCAAAAGGAGTGGTTACAGCTTGTTGCGTTTTTTTTATGCCAGACAAGCATATGTGTTGTTACTTGTTATACACCGTCTCACGGGTTAGAGCTTGAAGTTTGGATTGGGTCCAGGTCCACCTCTTGAACTCTTAGTTGTGGATGAGCCAGGGTTATCTTGAGGTTTCCGGAGAATGCGTATTCCATGAATTATTATTACAGATTGAAAGTTACAGTTGTAAAGTAATCAAATGCTGGAGTTGCCAAAACAGACTAAAGTGCACGGTTGCTCTTTCTCCTGCTAGTAGCGAGTATGGAAACGCAGCGGAGATAAGTCCAGAGTGGATTGTTTGCGGTTTCGAAGCAACTCTTACGCAATGTCTCCGGTGAGGATTTCACAGGAAGAGTCAATTCAAACAGTGCGGTGAGTGAGTGTATTGAAAGGATGTTCGGTATTGTGACTCAGCACTGGATAGTCTTCATGACCGCATAAGCTTTTCCACTGCACCAAGGGTGAGACTTGAGCATATACTGTTTTTTTTTGGGGGGGGGGGGGGGGGGGGG
>JAQQZS010000019.1:17586291-17617629 GCA_030068045.1 Platyallabes tihoni | reverse complement strand
CCCCCCCCCCCCCCCCCCCCCCCCCCCCCCCCCCCCCCCCCCCCCCCCCCCCCCCCCCCCCCCCCCCCCCCCGGACAGGATCTGTTGCTGCTTTACCAACCAAGGAAATGTAACCAGATGAACTTTTAGTAGCTTTAATTTCCTGTTACATAACTGATACTCCACCTGTGTTTACTGACTCTCTCTCTCTCTCTCTCTCTCTCTCACACATGCACACACAGTTCTAAACATTTAATTCATGCATTTTCCTATTTACTTCTGCAATAACCCATCCCCGACCCTAATGCATAACTGCTTTATGTACAGAATGAATTCAATAATGAATAAATTACTGTTCAATTATAAACTCAATCAGGAAGCATTCATATCATAAAGCATCAGCAGAAACAGCAAACCCTGTTCAAAATGTTCATTTTGTACGCGGTCCTCACTTTCTGTGTGTAAACAGCAGCAATAAGCAAGCGCATGCAGCTAAATCGAGACAAGCAAGGCACAACAGGCATTATAATAGCATCATCAAAATAGCAACTGAAGTTTAGCACTACCACTAGCACTTCCTCCCATCACATTTAATTTTAAGCCGCTGCTCGCATGACGCATGACATGACGTTCGTCTTGGTGGGGTTGCAATACTGTCTGTCACCACAAATTTAACACATAGCGTTTAGGGGGCGCTGTTTCACTCAATGCAAAATATTCAGCACCCGAAGAGATGGGAGACTGCGACAGCACAGAGGAGTTTATTACCGAAACAAATCTGTTAAATGAAGTGTTTAAATTAAAGTGACAAGTACAGTATGAAAAAACTGGAGAAGCATGACTTTACTTGGCCTCAGAACTCAGTATTTGTTACAGTCCCGACGGAGTTATTTTTTGGTCAATTACTGTATTGTAAATCGGATGTTAGTGAAGAATAACGGAATAAAGTGACGTAATTGTGTAAATATTAGGGATTTTTTTTAAACGGGGTGGATGTTTGACATGATAGCTCAATGTCATGGTTGCCTTACACCTCCAGGGTTGGGGGTTCGAATCTTACCTCTATTTCTTGTGTGTGGAGTTTGCAGTTTTCCATAAATGCTTGGTAGGTTTTGTCCAAGAACTTCCCCCGGGTCCTCCACACAAACCCATGTGGTGTAGGTAGCTAGTGTTTCAAATTGCCTATAGTGTACAGTATGATTTGGTGTACTTTGGTGTGTACTGTATGTGTGCACTTATGCGACAGGATGGGTTGGCGCCGCATGGGTTGACATACCTCTTCTTGTGTCCTGATCTCCGTGAGAAAGGCTTCAGCCATCCTTAGACCCTAAACATTATAAGTGGTATAGATCATGAATAAACTTTTTACTTTGCTGACAGTCGTACCTCAAGTTGTAGTTGATGTGTAGTGTCTAAAAACTGAAATGTAACAGGTTTGACCTTACTACCCGGGCTTATCTACCGGTTAGCAAAGTCAGAAGTCAAAGTAAGCTAGTAATGGAGTTAGCTACCTAGCTCTGGTGCAAGGCTGGTTGTGTTTAGATATGTCACATAATCATGTCTATGCTGTAAACATGGAAAAACCACAGCTAAACAATCACAGACGTAAACAGGATAAGCTGGGGAATGACTGCGCCACACGCTCTGATGGGAACAGTCAGGGTTAAATCTGGATTTAGGAATCATGGGAAGCCCTCACTGGTGCTAAGAATCTATTCTTACATAGAGCTCTTTGGAGACGGCAATAGAACAAAACATACCTAGGTATCTAGGTGCACCAAGTTGTATAAGGATAGTACTAGCACTATAAAGCAAATATTGCAAACAACAAAGGAAGTTCTAAAGGCAAAATAGCTTTAACCCAATACCTATGCTATAGATAGTGCTAATACTATCCTTATACAACTTAGTGTCCAACTTTTTTTTAATATTGCTGTCAGCAATTCTTCATGACGCAAATTCAACAAGGTGCTGGAAACAATCCTTAGAGATTTTGGTCCATACTGACATAATAGCATCACACAATTGCTGCATGTGGATCTCTTTGTCATGTTCAAGAAACCAGTTTGAAATGATTTTAGCTTTGTGACATGACCAACAGGTCCCGTCACACCATTGCACAACCAACAGCATCCTGAACCCTTGATCCAAGGGTTGTGCATTGTTTAGGCCAAACTCTGACCATACAGTACCAACTGAATGTCGCAGCAGAAATCAGGACTCATCAGGCCAGGAAATGTTTTCCCAATCTTCTGTAGTCCACAGTTTTCTGTTCTTAGCTGGCAGGAGTGGCACCTGGTGTGGCCTTCTTCTGCTGCTGTAGCCCATCTGCTTCTAGGTTCGACGTGTTGTGTGTTCAGAGATGATGTGTTCAATTTGATTTTCTGTTGCCTTTTGATGATCTTGAACCAGTCTGACCTCTGGGATCAACAAGGTATTTTAACCAGAGCCCTGTCCTCACTGAACGTTTTCTATTTTTCAAAGCATTCTATCTAAACACCATTCTCCGTAATCACTTTGTGAAAATCCCAGTAGATCACAGCAGTTTCGGAAATAGCCAGACCAGCCAGTCTAGCACTAACAACCCTACCATGTCACTTAATCACCTTTTGTCCCCATTCAAATTTTTGAATCTGTGTTTAATACTAATAAAATAAACTTCTCTTGGCGGGTTTTGACCCGAGTAGAAGTTATTCAATCCTACCATGGTCGTAAAAATGGAAATGAACATAATGGTCACCACTGGACTCCACAGGCCCTGGTCGGACTACAGAGGTTCCTAGATGGACGGATGGATGGAAGTTAATCAAGACCTGATCGTTTTCCAGATTTTCAGCAACCAACCATAAATAAATTCCACCTCTGTTTATCAACTGTAAATATCTTAAATTGTGTAAGAACACATAGAAATCGCAATAAAAATCTTGAAATTTCATTAACTCAAGCACAGCACACTTTGTCCTTTTTGGCTTAAACCAAAGACTAATTAAAACCGGACCCGCTTCCAGGAGATCAGATTTCTTTAAACTATTAATAGTCTACACTTTATCCCGTGGTAAAATTCAACAGCTGGAGCAAAGTCTCAGTTTTCATTTAAATACAACTAAATTTTGGCACCTTGGTGTTATTAATGCTTATGTTTGTAATTAATATTGCTCTTTGGCATGCCAGAATTCCAGTCCCAGATGTGAATAAAATTTGATTCAGATATTGGACTCATCTCCCTCATGTCTATCATGTTGCTCATTCTCGTTCTCCATACTCGTATCACTTTACTTAAATGATTTTCTTTTTCTGGAAAAGTTTCACATTATCGTGGCTGGCTGGAATAATTGTTTATGTCTGTGTACTGAGTGGCGTGTGGCTAAATCAGATCCGATCTCGGTCTCGGCGAGGACTGATTAAACAAGAGAGGATGACTTTAAAGAGACGGGGGAAGAAATGTAACCTCGGGAGAGGATCGAATCGAATCTTTTTTGAATAGTCTTTGATCAGAAGTAAAGGGGGAAGAATTGATTGTCTCTTTGAATAAGTATGAAACTCATCTCTGAGCAGGAGGATAAAATGAGAAATAAGTCATGAGGAACGTCGTTGCAAAGACGGAAAGACGGTTGGAGTCACTCGGCATGTACCCCTTATCCAGATCTGCCAAAAATTCTCTTGCACAGAAGTAAGTAAACAAGTAATAATAATAATAATAATAATAAAAGTCATGCTGTACATTCATTGCTTTATCGTAAATAGAAAAAGACTAGCCAAGAGATTTAGTTGACCACATAATTGGGTGGAATCAGTACACAAAAAAGAAACGGCGCAAGCTTTCAACATGGAAAGCATTAACAGCTAATAAAAGCACGAAAGAAGTGAATTAGGCTGTCGGATGCTCAAAGTCACTTCCTCGGGGGGAAATCTGTGTTTAGATAAAAACGCAGAGTGGAAAAATAACAAAATAAATCCATGGCATCTGAGGACCTGGAGGGAATTCTGTCGAGCTATTATACAATAGGGATGGGTCGTTCATGAACGATTCGTTCTTTTTGAATGCATCTTTAACGGGACTCAGATGAACGAGTCGTCTCGGAGAGTGATTCGTTAATTTTCTACTGGGCGCGCATGCGCAAATCACCGCAAAACCTCCGTAGGCTATGTACAGAAAACAGAAATGAGCGATTCATTCTCAATGACTCTGCTACTCCGAGTTGTTCGTTCTTTTGTCACGTGACTCCCATAGACGCTATGCGCTGCAATAGATTCAAAAGAACGAACGACTCAGACTAGAAGATATAAGAGGTGATCTGCTCATTCTGTTTATTATAATATGTCCTTAGCTGCATTGAAATATTTTCATTACTGGAACTATAGCCAACATTTGTGTAGACGTATTTGTGCAGATGTATTGGTGGTTTGTTTATTGAAAATGCAACATTTTATTTTTTTCCTTATCAAAAGAACGAAATGAACTAAATGACTCAAAAAAGATTCGTTCATTTTGATGAACGAGATTCAAAGAACCGAGTCACTAAAATGATTCAAACTTCCCATCACTATTATACAAGTCCACCAAATATTACACATACCTTATATACAACGACCGGTACATACATACTGTAGACCTCTGAATGTACTCTAAAAGCTAATCATGGCCTTCGTTAGCTTTTACATGCTAATAGACTTATTTTTTATACTCATTACAGTATAGATTTGGACTTATGTTTTATACTCATTACACATGAGGGTTAAGGGCCTAGCTCAAGGGCCCATCTTGGTGGTGCAGAGATTTGAACTAGAGACCTTCTGGTCAGTAGGTCAATGCCTTAACCATCGAGCTAGTACTGTATGTATTGTGTTCTGGTGGTGCAGTGCTCAAGGCCCTCAAGGGTCGAGGGTTCGAGTGTGCAGAGTTTGCATGTTCTCCCTGTGCTTGCCGGGTTTCCTCCCACATTCTGAAAGCATGCAGGTTAGGTTAATTGACGTTCCCAAATTGCCCATGGTGTGTGCGTGTGTGCTGTGCAATGGATCAGAAAATGAATCGGTTAGTTCTGAAGAGGTTTGAGTTATAAAAAAATGCACTATCCGAGGGTTATTTCACGTGGAGCATTAAAACACACACACACACACTTCGCGGCAGCTCTGAGACCTGAGTTAATTTAAAAAATAAAATATGGGACCTTTAGGTTTCATTAATGCCAAAACATTGATTGTCTTATGCAGTAAGTGTAAAAAGGCCGGAAAAGGCCGGAAAATTAAAGTGGCACAGGTTAAGAGTATTATTACACACACACATGTACAGTACTGTAGGTGTGGTATAAACAGAACACACAGCTGCGATCCTGCTCACTCGAAGCCCTTAAGTGTTCTCACAGAGTTTCATACTGTATCCCTCTCAAGCTCTCTGAAACGTATGTCCTGTACAACGGATAAAAAAAAACGGATTAAAAAAAAAAAGAGCAAAAAAAACCCCCACAAAAAACTGAGGACAGCCATAAACAAATGAATGCTTAACACGTCAGATCTTTGAGATCTCCAATCCTGTGTGCTTGTGCTTTTAATAAACAAACGAGTTCTCATGAGTCTAAATCTTACCGCGACCCGAGATCATGCTGTGGTAGTTACACACACACACATATTCGAAAGCACACACACCACTCGAGCTCCTTTTACGTCACTCGCGCTCCTTGACTGCTCTGAGAGGTGTCGGGAAATTAATCAAAGATGGCTGGAGTAATCAGAGGGTTTTGTTAGGAAGTGAAAAAGCAGAGACGCCGCCTGTCTGATGTGTGTGCGTGTGTGTGTGTGTTTAATACTAACCAGCAAGGTGCTTGCCCATGTTCTCCAGCTCTTTCGAAAAGAGAAGCTCCTTGAGCTGTAGAGCACGTCGCTGCGCCTGTGGGCTCGTACCTCTGACCGGCTTGGCGTCCAATGCCCATGCGGGGTAGCGCTGTCTCACACACACACACATACACACAAGAAAAGAGACAGAGAGAGAGAAAGATGGAGAGAATGTCACAGAGCGAAAGAAAGCATATTCGTCATAATGAGGCGACTGTAATTTTAATAAGCGCTAGAAAAACAGTGAAAACCACACAGCTCGGAGATGAAAGTACTCGTGGGTAACGAGGAACGCTTTGCGTGTGAGCGTCAGGGTGGAGTTTGTCTCAGCGACCGTTAAAATCTAAATGATTAAGGAGGGCATGACGGCTGGCACGGTGCCCCGCAGGGGTCCTGCTACAGCACTTTAGAAACGAAATATAAAAAGAGAGCTGGATGTAAATCTAGATCGAGGACGACTCGAACAAATCGCCCACCAAAGAAAGAAATGAGGACGCGCGTGTGATCGAGGAAGTGATCGGGGAAGTACAAGAAAAGCTGACCGGTTCGAACCGGCAACTTAAATAACCACTCTCGACAATTGTGTCGAGCAGAAAAGCATCGCAGGACGCGCAGCCACATCGGATAAGAGTTTAGACATTGGACAGGAATTCCTGGAACCTCGTGGCAGCTCTACCCATTCTCCAAGCGTTCACATTTTCCTTCCATCATGGGGACGTTCGGTCTCCTCGGAGAGGCCCAGACAAACCACGCACAAACAAGAGACACCTCAGAGACCACACGGTCTGACGTGAACGAAATTTACGGCCTGTGGAAAACTCGACGCACCACCGTCTTCGTCTTCTAAACCAGCAATAATTGTCATCTTCAAAATCCTTCACACAACCCATTTAGTGACTTATGACTAGCCAGATTTGAAGTCATGCGTTTCAATGTTAATGATTCTAATCCACGATTATTTTTTACTTTTTTTTTGCCACTTCAGTGTTTTCTCGTGTGGTTTTCCGGACCATATATCAGCGGGATCACCGAATGCTCCGACTCGATGAGGACTTTCCTCGGTGACATCATGATCTGGAAAAGAAGCACAGCGGTCTTCACTGGAGCATGGTTGTGGCTTTAGAAATGGCAATCGTCGTTATTGATCATGACGCATGCGTGCGACGCGGACCGCGATGAGTCAAACGTCTTCGATCCCAGTGAGGGAGTTGTTTATCGGCCCAACACGAAACCCGGCGTTTACCGACAAATCTGCTCGAGATGGCTTGTGCTTGTGATTCGGACTTTCGACGGTCTTTTGGAGAAGCTTCTGTCCGACTGGGAGACCCGATGCCTTGGGAAATGAAATCCATGTTGTGGAGTCAACATGAGAACCCTGTGCAAGCGTCCACATCTGAAGATCTTTTTGGTATGCATGTGGGTGGGAGAGGCTTGTGTGTGGCTGTGGGTACATTTATATCTATTTGTGTGTGTGTGTGTGTGTGTGTGTGTGTGTGTGTGGTAAGTAGCAGAGGCCTGCGCAGAGCAGTAATCCTGGTTATTCCGAGCCACAGTCAACTCCAGGCCAAAAGGCCACATTGAGCAAGTGAACCATTAAAACCTCACACAGATTCGGCCATAACGGCCCCCGAGCGTGCTCGACTGTGGCCACAGTCATTGGAAACAGTTGGAAACACCAGGAAAGAAAGCCAGAGCTTCAAACGGCCTGCTGCAGAGAGCTGCACAAGGACACAAACACACACACACACTCAACATACTCTACATAAAATTATACATTTACTACACATAAATCATCATGCCAGACTACACAATATGGCACCGTATAATGTGTACATCATGCACTTTTTAATCCATGTATATGTACATATCATATTGTGCAACGTGTCCGTGAAGCAAGTTGGCTCCTGCTCTCATTTATACATTTAGACATTTGGCAGACGCTCTTATCCAGAGCGACGTACATGTTTATTTCATTACACATCTGAGCTGATGAGGGTTAAGGGCCTTGCTCAAGGGCCCAACAGGGACAACTTGGTGGTTGTGTTTGGGATTTGAAGCTGGGACCTTCCGAGAAAGTTGATCCCTTTCTCTTGAAGACCTGACACTGGAGACTCTAAGATAGAGATAAATAAACATCTCTGGACACCACTTGAGCATATGATCAACTGTATGTGTTTCTCTGCTAAACAACATGTCTCTATCATTAGACTTACAGTTTATACACACCCAGATTCAGGTGTTACTATGCCTCGCACACAACCATGCACATTTTAGATGCAATTCTAAATGGTAAAACTAATATGAATAAGGGTGTTCAAGTCAAACCAGGACTTGAGATGGAATTTCTTTTGAATGAAAGCGCAGTACAGTGATGTATGAGGTGGCTCAGGGCAGTTGTTCCTGTGAGCATTCAGCGAGTGAAATGCCTGATCATGAACTGTTCGCACAATCATTCACAAACACCACTTGGACATTACAGGAAACTCGGCTGAGAATGTTCGCCATCTCCCCCGTACAGTCCTGAACCCACTCCACGCCATTTCTTCATGTTTGCGCCAATAAAGGAGTTCCTGGGAGGCCAGCGTTTTGATGGGTTAAATCATGACCCGGTGTACTGAGAAATCTTTGCAACACTGGGATAAGTACAGTAGTGTGGCAGGGGATTATATAGAGAAATAAAGGGAGTTTTTGCTCTCTGAACTGTTATTCTGCACAATCAGAAGTCCCGGTTTGACTCGAACACCTCTCTTAGATACTCGTATACATTTGACATGTTTGCGCATATATAAAGTTAAAGACATGATCCTTATTATACACATAGGCATATATATGCTATACATCATACACAATAACCATGCCAGCATGCACATTTTCACACCTTCACACACACACACACACACACTTGTTGTTTATTATACATATATATATATAGACTCCCAGTTTAAGCTTACAACATGTTCAGAACAAAAAGCGGGAATGCTGCATATCACACGACTTGACATGAGGACACCATCCCCAGCGGTGAGACGGAGAGGGGAAGAAAGAGCGAGAGACGGGAATCGAATCTAGGCTCCACCAGTAACCACACGGCCGCAACGCCACAGCCCCAGCCCTCTTAAAACCAGTTCACAGGAGGTTTTGTTGTTTGGCTGCAGGATGTAAGCTGGAGGGATGACGTTTTAAATAAGCAGGGGGATTTAAAAGTACTTCGTTATGATTCTTGCTGTTTTGCCTGCGGTGGAGCGACTTTGAGTTCGCAGAATTCACTTTATGATTTATTGCCATATGATGAAGAGACACACATGCGTTATTCGTTGTGTTTGATCAGGAAAACTGATTTATGAAACGAAATGCGGCAGTTATTTTATTTAATAGGAAATTTTCCTGCCCTACATCACTCTCTTCGGCTCTGATTGGCTCATACAGAGTGTGTGATTTCAGCGGTGCGTAGCCATGTTGCCGCCTTTAGTGTTTCAATTCAGTTTTAGTTTGGTCTTAGTTGCACAATAGATACTGTCACTAAGCAGTTTTACAGCAATCTGGATTGAGCTCACATGGCGACGGCGGCAAAGAAAACCTCTCTCTGAGACAACATGAGGAGGAAACCCTGAAAAACATGATTAATGATACTGTACATCCTAGACAACAAGCTTATGAATCAATACCCTTCTAAAACCATATTAAATACAAGGGTGAGTCAAAAATTATCCGCACTCCGAACGTAGAATTTCTTTTAATTAAACTTTCAGAAAGGACAAATACATAATGTTTTTACATAATCTCCTTGCTTTTCATCAGAAGTGAAACTTCGTCCTCTTGGGGCTGCTTTCAGGGGACCAAGCAGGTGAGAGTCAGATGGAGCGAGATCAGGACTATAGGGAGGATGCTTTAACACCTCAAAAGAAAGATGGTGTGGACAGAAGTGTGCAAACGTGCATCATCTTATATTCCCTTTATAACGCCCTTGGATACAGTTGCAGTCTGTGTTTAATCCGACGTTTAGGCTTCAGCTCTTTAATAAGTGGTGTTGCTTGTTGAACCTTTGTTGAATTTTCCAGCTGATGGTTGACTTTCGAACTTTTTCTCGGTTTCCGTTCCATACCCTCAGACTCGTAGTGATGAATCCGTGTCTTCTCACCTGTGATGATTCTCTTTAAGAAACTTTCCCCTTCCACAGAGTTTTCAGTCCAAATTTGGTTTGCGCAGGTCTTAATACAACCGGAGTGCGGATAATTTTTGACTCACCCTTGTAAAATCAAACAAAGCGAGGTGTTTAAAAAGGATCTTGTGTATGGGCATATTGTCAATCCAAGTCCTCAGATAAGTTTATGATTTCAACAGCAGTCCTTAAGTACAAATCCAGAGTATCTAGGTGAGATTATAAACTGAAGCGAGGGAGAAACTTTGCTCAGCTGTTTTTGGAGAGCGCAAATCATATGGAGAAGTGACAAGTGCAGACAGCTACAAACAGAAGTAGATCAGAGGGATGAATGAGGCAGATGAGGGCAAGGGGAATCACAGCACTAGTATTGTGCCAGGATCACATGCTTCTCCATGCTTGTATGCTCTTCCATAAACAATATTAACGATTTTTCCATCTTTACTCCATCATTCATTTGTATGAATCATGCACGGTTGACTATACACCCAGAGGACATAACATTATGATCACTGACAGGTGAAATGAGCACCAACTTTAAACCAGAATCAGGTGCACCCATAGCGCGCCCATGCCCACAGTGACCAAAGGCCTGCTTGTCTGGTCCAACCCTACAGAAAAGCTAATGCAGCAGGCATTGCCGAAAAAAGTCAAATGCTGGCCATGATAGAAAGGCACCAGAACACCCAGTGCACCACACCCCGCCAGTGCAACTCCCAAGATCCCAGTCCAATCAAGTACCCCTGCGATGCACCGGACAAACCAATCAGATCCAAAGAGTTGGTGCCAGACACCACACAGCACACCCCCAGACACCCTGCAGAGCCACGCCCTGAGGGCCCAGAGCTGCCCTGGTGGCACAGGGGAACCCAAAACCCAGGTGGTTTTCATGTTATGGCTGATCTGTGTCTATCAGTCCAAGTGAACGTACTACACACCTCGACTTCTGGCTCCTTTGTATTACAGAATGGCTGGAACATTTCGCTAATCAAAACGAAATTGTATTTAAACAACCAACACATATTTCAAGCTTTCATCTTTCACAAAGCACTCATTAACAAATGCAAATGTGGTTTCCACTCTAACTCATTTCACCCAGGCACAATTAGATTCGAAATGCTTCGTGACTGCATTTGCAATGCTTTATGCATTCATTCAAATTTCCAACAAAACGCTCCAGGAGGAAATTAAATCTAACACGCGGGCTGATTAAATCCGGTCGACTTGGCTTCACAAGCGCGTGGTTAATAGAAGCTCTCGAGCGCTGAGACGAGTCAAGACTGCAGAGTGTATGGAGGATAGCGACAATTACTATCTGATGTATCTGCATTATGCATGAGTCTCCATGCTAATCCAAGACGTCCAAATGAATTACAAATAATTGCAACAAAACACAAAGCTCAGACAAGAGCTACATGTACATTTAGTGGGAATTATTATGGCATGGCAGAAAAATGTATACGTCAGTGCGTATGAAGAAATTCTTGTGGCTGTGGGATGAAACTTTTGACACCAAAGCGGTGCAGTTTTTTGGGCTACAACAGTACTTCCTCACCAGATTTACCAGAATTAACGGAACCATTTCGAGTTCCAGGTTTAATCTTTTCTTGGTAGTCAAGATAAACCCCAAAAAATGTCTATTTAAAACTTTAAAATAGGATGTTTTCCTCTTTGTGAGTTTTCCAGTCAAAGTCCCAGTAGAAAGTGAAGAACACTGAACACTTCAAAGAATACATGAGGAACTCCTTATCTAAACTCTTCCACCTAGAAACGAAAAGTGTCCATATACTTGTCCCTCCTACACTTTAAAATACTGCATTCTATGCAGAACCCTTTGTGTAAAAGGGTTACAAAAAATTTGTTTTGGGCAATTAGGGGTCGTTTGCCACATTAAATCATTTTATCTGGCACAGGTTTTATTTCAGATGCCCTTCCTGTTGCAACACTCCCACTTAAGGGTCTTAACAGTGGCGAACCAGCAGAGGTGGGGCTCAAACCCTCAAACCCAAGCCAGATGATGCCACCATTGCCATTAAGAGAAGTAAATCTACAGAAAATAGTGTAAACCTCTTAAGGATTGACAAGCAAATATTGTTTTATGCTTAATTCCATTTTACATTATTGACATCTTGAAGAACATCCTGGCCTGAAGAACCTGACTGGTGCCCAAACTTCTCCCTTACAGTAGGTACCCCAACCGTTCCACATACTTGTTAACTTCCACCATCCACACACCTAATACAAGCAAAAGAACATTACTCCACCAGAGCTTTGAGCCAAAACCTGTGTGTGTTTCACCCGTCAAACTGAATTTTCAAGATGGGGTGTTTAAAAGTTCAAGAAACTGTCCAGGAAATGGTGAAATATCCAAAAAGCTGTCAGCATGATGAACAGCGGTTAAAGGTCAAATCCTTATGGGGTAGAAACAAAGCTAGTGAAACGCTTGTTCTGCATCTGGCAGAATCGTCTGGCACCAAAGTCAACACGTTGAGTGTGAGCAGAAACAGCGGAGAACCGGTCTTGTAGGGTGCATTGCAGCTAAGGAAGCATTTGCTGTTTGGTATTCTAATCAGTGCAAAGGTTTTAAAACGTTTAAACAGGGATAAGGATATTCAACAACAGGGTGCTACCATATACAGTATACAGTGGTACGCCATCTTTATTTCTTTACTAAGTGAAGAACTCTCAAGACCATTTTCTAAGAGAACATACTGTATTGGAAAATGTTAAAGTTTGAATGTTATGAAATAATATTCATAACACTTTTCCTAACCATTTCTGTACAGAACCCTGGCAAGCTGTTCAACAGCAGGCTGACACAACAAGCATCCTTTTAAAGATCCAGTGGCCATTGCTGATTAGCGAAGCCCCATCTTTACTAATTGAGATCGTGGAGGCCAAGCTCTGCCACTTTCTCTGGAGGTGGAAGGAGATGCCAATTGTTGCCTTTGAGGTCCTTAGAAGAGGAGTTCTGGGGTCATACAATCAAGAAGGGTAATGCAGTGTAGAGAGTCAAGCACCCTCAAAGTGAACCAGGCAGGGGTTGTTTTTTCTGACTACTCTCTGTAGAACACATAAGACAGCAGGCCACATCTGTTTAGTCACCAGGTAGAAAATTTGAACAGGAAAGAAAATTATGGCTTGTTGAGGAAAAAGTGAAAAAGTGAGGACAGCTGTTGAGAAGTGGCAGCAGGGGTCTTGGATGAGTTTGGTGTAGATGACGAAGAGAACTGTAATGTGGACTGACTTCTGGCAGGTAGGACCATATAATAATATTCATTTTCTGATCCGGGCAGTGTACAATTTGTCACTCTACTCAGCCCATCAAACTTGCAATGCTGGCAAAATCTATTACTCATTTGTTTGACACTTGTCCAAGGAGGTGTATTAAGGGTATACGGTTGAGGAGTTTAAGGGTCCAGCAACAGTTTGGTGAAGGTGGGATTTGACTTTCTGCTTAGTCTTGCCTCTGAACAACTTGACTGCCATGATGAAAACCACAGAAGCACCAAGCTGGTATAGGTCTCCTACCAGCCAATGTCAGTAGCCAGAAGCCATTGTCCCAGTGACAACTGGAAGATGTTGGTTCACATGGAGAAGCCCTGCCTAAACATCAACCAGGAAACTCTAAGATCATTTACTGTCCTGCTTTCATCCTACTAGGACTGATTGTGTTTCAGGAGGAAGCTCATGAAGGAAAGAGATTTACACTTCCATTCAAAGGCTTGCACAAAGCTTTGGATACAAAAGCATCCAAAATGTGCAATAATCTCCTTTAATACACAGTTGATATTGAGATGCGTCAGCTACTTATGCTCTGTAAAGCCTTTATAACAGCTTTAATCTGAGGTGCTGTTTGTTAATTGGTGATTTTTGAGGAACTCTAAATGAACTTCTCTTCTGCAGCAGAAGTGGAAAGGAGAAGTTCATTTTGTCCTTGCTTTCCTGGGTTAGTCTTCATGAGAGCCAGTTTCATTATGGTGCTTGATGGGTTTTGCAAATGAACTTGACAATATTGTTCTTGCAAGAACTGTTCCAGAACAGCTTAACTTTGTGGTTTAAAATAACACATGACTGTTGTTCTTGTTGTGGTTAGAGTTAATTACCTAATTCCATATGCTATTTTATAGTTTATAAAAAAAATCCATGCTTTCTAGAATGTAAAAAATAAATCCAAACTTGTGTCCAAGCATTTGACTGGTACTGTAAATGGAGGAAAGGTCTCTTAAAGAGCAGACCACTGAGGCAGCAAAGAAAGCTTCAATATGGCAAGTAACATAGAGATCTGCATGATACTATGAAACGTAATAGTGTATAATTCTTGTTTTAAGTTATTTTAAAAAGAATGAAAAGTGATGCTTTTTTCAATAGTAGTCTCTCTCTTTTCAACCCCACTGTATATGACATCTAACCTGAACCCATAATGACAACGGACATAACCTTATAAACATTTACAAAAGCTTGGTCCAAGTGGGGTCAGCCGACACAAAGATAACTTTCATCAATTTTTACTCGAGCAACAGATTTCTGTTGACCCACGGTTGTGTTATGACACTTTCTGAGCTGGTTTATGTTAGAATGTCATGACAGCTGACTTTGTGGTGTTTTTAATTTTACATTTTCCACTTCTATGGGGTTGACTTTATTTTTTACAGCAACTTATTTTTTTTGTATTTATTCACTGAATAGCCACAACATTATGGCAGATGAAGTCACCGACTATACAATAACAAACTGGTGACAGGATCATGGGCACTCAGGATTCACCCATGGCTGTCGGGAACAAATGTGATCCGATCCCACAGAGAAGCCAATGTAGCACAAACCACTGACCATGGGAGAAAGGTATAGAGGAAGGAGTAGCTCGGAAAGTCCCACATTCAAACCTCAGCACCACGAGTTGCCATTGTTCGGTCCTTGAGCAAGGCCCTTAACTGTAAACTGCTCAGATGTACAGTATAATGAAATAAATGTAAGTCGCTCTGGATGAGGGTGTCTGCCAAATGCCATAAATGTAAATATGTGACACCTGGCGCATAACAGCCTGCTATGTATGGAGTTCAGGGTTGCTGTCTCCAAATTCTCCAGATCCCAATCTGATTGAGCACACATGAAAGAAACAACCCCGATCCACGCTAAAGGATTCGCTGCTAACACCCTGGTGCTAGACCCTAAGAGGTCATACCAGCAGCACAAGAGGTAACTTAAACCTACGTGGTTTAATGTTATGGCTGATCGGTGTCAGTGTATATTTTTTCACCAAATGGCCTAACACCTTGACATATTTATTCTTTCACTCCGGACATTTTTGGACTTAAATGAATGCCACATTTCGATGCATATTGTTGTGATTAGCAGAGTGGGGAGACTAAAAAAGCTCAAAAACACATTTTTTAAAAAACAATCAATTACCACCACGCAGCTTGCTTCTCTTAAAAGCGAATGAGTGGCTATATTTATAGAAAAAGCCCCTGAACCACATAAGCACATTTTTTCCCTTTTATCCCATTTGTTTCCTGGCTCCAATAAAGGCAAGTCATTTGCATTTGTTTTGCTGTTGTTTTCCATTTTCCCCCAAAACGCAAAAGGATGTCCTTTATTATATGCGATTTACACGCATGTCGTGTTCGCGGGACACGGAGGGCTGTGTTAACAAGGGCTTATGCTTACTCCTGGGGATGCACGTGTTATGTGGTCACGGGAATGCGCTAGGATGAGAGTTCAGGGTAGGGTTAAACGTATTCGAGTGGACCTTTTCTCGGGTAGAAGAAAAGAGCTAGGGATAGGGACAGAAAAGGTCCTCATTCCTGGTCTTTCCCATGCCTTGGCAAGAAGGTATCAAAAAGGTAGAAAAAAATGTGTTTAAAAATTCCCTATAGCGTGCCGTCAGAGCGTTCCACCGATAATGTAGTGAGGGCAAATAAAACCGACCCATTAATGAGCAGTATTTTGTACAACACAATAGGCACAGCAGGGTCGTGAAGGACATGTTTAAGGACAATATTTTATATCTGCTGAGAATGGACTGGAGGTCCGATGAAGGATGTATTGTCTGCATAAATAAACCTTAAAAGTATTTTCAGATAAAAATAAGTTATTCTCCTTCTACTGTCGTTTTAGAATTAATTAAACATATCGAGTGATACCTATAGGGCTTGGATTCATCGAAAAACCGCTCAAAGAGTTGCTGGGAGGATGTCTCTGCGCAAGCTTTAGCTTAATGAGGCGGGTATCACGCCTGCTGACCAGCTTGAGCGACTAATGAGGGACGTTAGCGGCTCTGCCGTTTAATAGCGGAATGAAAAGCCCTGGATCGATGTTCTATTAAATTTATGCACGTTATAAAATCAAGTTCTGTGTGCTTCATAGATCTCGTGTTGAGATGGACAAAATTCACATCTCACACACACACACACACACACACCACACACCATAGCACAGCGTTCGACTTTGGATTAGAGGCTGATCCAAACCCAACAACCCTGAGTGCTCTTCTGAGGGCTCTCCATAATATAAAACTGGTGATCATCAGCGTTGTTAAGTGCGCCTGTGAAACCCCAGCATGACAGGGAGCAGAGATTTGACACACACGAAACACACAATGTACAAACTATTGTTGTCCCAAGAAGTGACTCAATCCGTAACAGCATGACGTTTTGTTTTTCCGCGACGTTCACGGCGATGGTGGGAGAAACCCTTCAGGGCCAGTTAAACTAATACGCTGTTCAAAAAGACAAATTGCGTTTGCCTTTCAATCTGTGCCCAAAGTAAGCAATTATACGCACAACAACCACATCACGGCTTCAAAAATATCAGTAGGTGAGCTGAGATGTTCAGGGTTGTCTCTGCATATGGAAGAGATTTTACCCTCATTGCTCTGGCACTGCTTAACCTGTAGACACCAAGGTCTCCTTTTCTCAATCGGAAAAAAAAAAAAAACCACATGTAAAGAGAGTCTGTCTTTGTATGAATATGAAAGGAGATCTGTGTGTGCATTCGGCTCTGTACAATGTTAAGCCTGGCTACATGGCATTATTTACTCTGTGACATGCTTTTCATGCGGGATGCCAGGATCCTTGGGCGGAGCAGGCGGAACGAGTGCGGTAGCACAAGGCTAGACGAGACGATAGGATTTGAGACGAGACAAGGCCTCGCGCTCGCGGCGCTGCCAGCATGTCTGGAGCCCTCTTCCATCTGCTCGGCACACCGCACGAGTGAGAGAGAGAGAGAGAAAAAAAAGCTGTTAAAAAGACTTTCCAGGACCAAAGGCGGCTATAATTACGGCACCGCCTAGCCTTGGTGTCGCTGCTGATAGAAAAATAACCACTTTATGATGAGAGGAGAAAGAGAGAGAGAGAGTGTTGAGCGCCGAAGCCATAGCAACAAAAGAGAGCTAATTAAGAAGCTGTGAGGTCCCGTCGCTTCTGAAAGATTTGATTGAACAGGGCCTGCTCCATGACTCAACGAAGTCCGTGTCAACACCGTCATGTTTTTTCGTCTGAACTAGAGTTCAAGGCTCTAGACGGCTGTGACAGCTCCTGGATCACAAACCCTCCCACCGAGAGCATTATTTAGCGAACTAACAGCGATAGAGAGAGAAAAACAGAGTGGAATATCTTTGTAGGAAAAAACGATCAGGTGGGTTTATCTGTCTCTGTGGCAACACATATAGACCATGCAGATGATGGAGGTGACGCTAAAGCGATACGCGGATGATTTCTGTCTTTGGTCAGGATCGCTTACCTGAGCAGACACTTGAGAGGCGCTCTGGAGTTCCAGCTCGGCGGCAGTCGGAGGCTCTGTCGCTCCAGGCAATGGACCTGTTCCAGAAAACACACATCGGGCATGTCTTTACCACCCACGCTCATCAGGGGACGTACAAACACACAGCCCCATGCTCAGGTAGCTATACTCAAGACCTGCCACTCAGCTCAGTCCATCAATAGTGGCTTCCAAATCAAGCAAGAAAGCAAGAAGAAAATTAGATCTTCTCGTGCCAGGTTGGAACAAATGCCTCCACATTCTGCTGGATCAAGTTGAGCGCCCTATGGGCTTGAGTGTCTTTTCATAAAAAAAAAAAACAGGGGCGCATCTCCTTGCAGTAAACGATACTGCGTTCCTTTTATATTCCTAACATATATATATATACATTACATACCCAAAATACAGTAAGAAAAAAAACTCGCACTCACACATCACTTCAGGGACGGCCTGCTCAGGGACACGTGCTGCTGGGTCCTCCTCAGAGCCGGCCGGAGCGAGAGTGTCCCCCTGAAGCCTAAACCCAAACACAACTCGTTGAAGACACAAAGGCTTCGATTTTATACCACTTATTCTTTACGCACAAATAAGCACTAATAAGACCTGGCTGCACAAGAGCGCGCAGACACCGTGTCTCCGTTCATTAAAAGGTGTCGAGACAGCCCAGGTAAGTCATTTGTCTTATCAGCCATCAGAGCGATGGGAAGAAAGTAAGGAGCTCGCAGGAATGTGGAAGACGTGATAACTATCCACAGATGACTGCTTGTCGTTTGGACCGCGTATCGTACAGTATCATTCACCCTCTCCTGTCTAAAAGAGCTCCTGAGGTAATGAGCTTGTCTAGAAAGGACGCCGGGGTAAAGACAGCGAAATTCCTGTCTGACATGTTATTGACAAGGACGTGCTTTAAGGGAAATGTGTATAATGTCCTAATACTGTATGTCTAAGCTAGGACGTCAATTATAATACCTAACGAATGTACTTGCATTATTTACTCAGCTACAGTGATGAGATGATTCTTTGTTCCATATGTTTTTCTGTACATGATGATGGCCTGATCTTAGGATAAGAAAAAAAAAAGATCGTTCCAAATTTAAACATATATAACTAAACAAATGCACTGATCTACAGATAAGCCAGAGTCTTCCTGCTCCATCTAATCTGTCTGCTGGGGTTTGAACATTTTTCTTCCTCCAGAAGTTAGAAGAGTATATGTATGACCTTCGTCTTACTGTAAGTGCACAGTTCTGCACTTAATAAAATATGAATCTGTCTAACAGATTAATTTAATACATACAAAGCCCAAAGTTTGTGGACGCCTGACCCTCACATCACCATAAGTGCTTCCTGAACATCCTGTTACATACTGATTCCCTATTTACTGATATAACTGGGTTGAGGTCAGGGTTCTGTGCTAGCAACTTGTTCCAATCTTAATACACCATGTCTTGCACCTCAAGGGCCAGTATTTGATTCCCTCACCAGGTTGGATTCCCACCTCTGTGTGCATGTTTGCATGGAGTTTGCATGTTCTCCCCGTGCTTGGTGGGTTTCCTCCGGGTACTCTGGTTTCCTCAAACAGTCCAAAGACATGCAGATTAGGCTAACTGGTGTTCCCAAAGTGCCATGTACAGTATGTGTGTGTCATGCGCTGGATTGGCACCCTGTCCAGGGTGTTCCCTGCCTCATGCCTTAAGTTTACACACTTAGATAGACTGAGATAGACTCCAGGTCCCCTTGTATACAGGACAAAGCGGTATAGAGTGGTAATGAATCTGAGAAAAAGAAGCCGATGTGTGTTAATATCGGAGGGGAAACAGGGTGGAAAAAATTGCACAAACCTGAAGAGACACATCAAGGCATAGCATAAAAGTCTCAGGGTAGTTTTACAGCCTCTTTGTGGTGATTATGTTTTGTTACGTGTGATGTATTTTATTTGATTTTATAGCTAAAACCCAGCTAGAAAATGATTGTGACCCCTAGGAGATGCAGGATCCCTACAACAGTACAACAAGTGTGTAAATTCATATTTAAAAAAAAAATCAAAACATTTTACTGTCCATTTAATTAGCAGAAAACGAAAAAGAAAAGCTACATTTTGTATTTTGTTAAGATTAAATTATTTTGTGAAAAACCAAAAAAAAAAGGGTTTTGGCTTGATTAGATTAGCTGTAGGGTTAATTAATAATAATAATTATTGCTAAAATGTTATGTTTTTATTAACTAATACTAGACTAAAATACTCAGACTAAACCTTTACCAACTGAAACTTTTTATAAATCTTATGAAGATTGTCTAAATATTAACAAATATTAATAAGTTAACACTAATATATAAAATGCAAAATAACAAAATGCGCTGGATCAAGTGCTATTTTATAAGCTACCGAATACTGACAGGTGTTGAATTACACAATTTCAATTTTGCATCGATTAATGTGATAATTTGGAACATTACAGGGACACAGTAGCTATTTATAAGACTCAGATGTTTATTTAAATGATGCTATCATCCTATAAAATATCACATTTTATAGCAAAGAAGAAAAAACGTGTCCTGTTTTTTTCAATCCTTATTTTCCATCCAATCTCGTTTTCAAAGCTACTTATCTTTGTTAAAAGCCCCATTTCAGACACGTCTACTTAACTAAAATAAAAACGTCAACCTAAGTATAGATCACAAAAATAGATTTTTGCACAAATGCAGATAGAAAAGTCTGAACCCGCGCAGCTCCTCGAGCAGATCTCATGTCAATGGGTGCGCGTTCGGAGGTCTGATTTAAATCGATGGTGCTGCACCAAAGTGAAAAACTCCGTCAGATGACTCAATTTTCATGAAAAACAACTATAAAAGTTAGTAAACTGTATTCATACGTGATAAATGATGAAATGATGAAATTAAATACAGCTCTAGTGGAGCCTACTGTATTTCCAGCAGCATGTGGAGCTCGAGTTAGTCACTCGAGGTGTCCGTGTGGTATACGATGACAAAATATGAACGATAAATCATAGAAACCATGTCCTGCAGCATATGTGGTTTTGGCAGACCGAAAGCCAGACCTCACTGTATTATGATCTATTAGATCATGTAGGTCTTATATTCTTGAGACTCTCTTACTTTAAAAGATCAACAACATGGAAACCGAGGTCAGGTTACTTTTTAAATTATGAGTAACTAAAAACCGTTGAAACTCGGACCACCAAGGAACAAAGTGGTAAAGAAGACTGGAGTCGCCATGGACAATGTCAATTGTAAATTGTCCTCCTACAAGGATGCTGAAATGGGTCTTGGTTGGTGTGTGTGTGTGTGTGTGTGTGTGTGTGTGTGTGTGTGTGTGTGCGTGTGTGTGCGTGTGCGTGAGAGTGGGAATCGTAAGGAATGTTGCTTGTACTGTACCTAGCAAGCAGTCACATGTCCTGTGAGACAGAAGAAGTGAGAGTGTGTACGTGAATGAAAGTGAGATAAAAAGTCAAAAACATCAAAGTAAACTGTATAAAGATGTGCATGCTAACATTATCATACCACAGCGCTGTACAAATCTCAAATCTAATTTGTCAGGAGATAAAAAAAACATGATCCGATGGCATAAATTGCATTATTCTTATATATTGTATATTTTTCGAGAGCTGTTCAAGTCAAACCAGGACTTTTGGTTGTGGAAGAGGTTTTAAAAGCGATTGACATTTATAGAAGACTTCAAGCACACTACAGCGATAAGACTTTTGGCCAAAGTTAAACATTTGAACGATGCAAAATGTTAGTACGTCTGAGAATGACGAACCTGGCTGAGGTGGAATACCAGATCCTTGAAAATCGATATAGCATAATTTGTCGCCAACTTGCAGAGGAGACGCGTCTGTCTGTGAAAACTGAACACGCATTCGTTCACCAACACCACTTACACGTTACAGGAGCTCACCTGGCCACGTTACCGCCACATCCCCTGTACGGTCCTCACTTTTTTCCAAGAAATATTTTCACGTTTGGGCCATTAAAGGAGTTCTCGGGAGGCTAGGGTTTCAAATGAGAAGCAGGCGCATTGAGAAATCTTTCTACCTTGATGGTACCCAAGCACTAGTGAGACGCTGGTATAAGTGAATGAGTGTAGCAGGAGATTATACAGTATAGAGGAACAAAAGGAGTTTTACTCTCATAAATAGGTTCTGTTATCCTGCACAATCAAAAGTCCTGGTTTGACTCGAACGCACGCCTCTCGTGATACGTTGTCACTTCTATAGTTGCAACAACCTCACATTATCATGTAAACAGACAGAGAGACTTTGTGACTTCAATAGTTGATATGGTAAGTGTTTTGCCAGGACACATTTATTTCCTCTTTGTCAAAGTACCAAAGACGTCCCAGCTGGGCATCCAGCCGGATAAAGTTCGGATTCACGCTACTGAAATCGCATGTGATAATCTCTTCAAGGTTGCATTCAGCTTCCAGCGGTTCCTGCAGGGGCCGGTGTACACGTGTGCGACAGATAAAACGGTCATGCACGATGAGCACACGAGTCGAAGAGGCAGGTAAAGCCCAAGCACAAGAGGACAAAATCACCAGTGTGTCAGCCATCCGGTCCAACAGATACCGCTTTATCACAACCTGGTATCAGAGGTACAGTAAAGGGCCGAGGCGTGACACTGAGGCAAGTGCTGTGGAAAGCAACCCTCCTGAAACAGGAAGTGCACTGAGTCGAACAGGCATGATAAACACATCTATCAGCACTCTGCAGATACAGAATGGAAGACTTTTTTGTGCCTGAAGATGTTTAGTCTGGAGATAGAAGGTGGAAAGGACACCAGTATCTCTCTCTCTCTCTCTCTCTCTCTCACACACACAAACTCACACACACACACACAATTTCACACAAATGCAGATGTGTTTGATGACTAGAATTTGCTCATTGAGTAGTAACCAAGCACATGCACTGCACAGGTGAGTTACACAAGGGATGTTCAAGTCAAAACCGGGACTTTTAATTGTGCAGAATAACAGGACACAGTGATGAGAGAAAATCAAGACCTTTATTTCTCTATATAATCCCCTGCAACACTAATGCGCTTATCTCAGGGTTTCACTAGTGCTTGGAAGGAAGAATGTTTTCTCAGTACACCGAAGCCATGATCAGACTGCCTGCTTCACATCTGACACGCTGGCCTCCCAGGAACTCCTTTACATGTGGAAATGGCATGAAGCGAGGTCAGGACCGTATGTTGCGGTGTGTAGCAATAACTCCAGTAACATGCAAGTGGTGTTGTTGAATGATTGTGTATATAGTTGGCACAGACAGAAGCGTCTCATCAGCAAGTTATCCGGTGTTTTTCAAGGATCAGCCGTTCGGCTCACTGAATGTTCATGGGAACGACTGCAGCGGGATCCGAGCCGGGATCGTCATTCACAGACGTACGGCCTTCTTTAAACCTGTCCGTTTCTGTGCTTGAAGTCTTATTTAAATGTCTTATTTAATCTCAAGTCCCGGTTTGACTCGAATGGCCGTTGAACAAATCAAACCGGAACTATACTGTTTTCTGAATCACTGCTAGCGTATAAATCCACATACAGACTTTGCTTTAAAATGGTTTAAGATGTTTTCACTGATTAAAGAAACGAAAAACTAAAATTAATCAAAAGTATTAACGCTCTTGCAGAGGTACTGGAGAAGGTCTAGGAGTATGATATTCACGCTATGGAGACTTTTGCCAAGGGTGTTTTCTAGCAGTGAGCTGATGTGCTGTGTGTGTGTGTGTGTGAGTGTGTACATTGTGGCTGACTTTCTAAACAGAAGCTGAGGACTGTGAGAATATGCACACACACACACACACACACACACACACAGGGGGAGACGGCACCAGCGGTTGCTCTGAGGGTAAATATTTACCTGGCACACCTTGAGCAGATGTTGAGGGTGACTTTGGCCTGCGGTTTGGGGCAGTAGGAGCTGCGCCCTTGGCTGAACTTACTGCCAGAAGAAACCAAGCCAGTGACCCCCTCCATCCTCAGGTCATCCAGGTCCTCTAAAGAGACACAGGGTGAGACAGAGACATGGGAGAATATCAGAAATTAACATTTTGTTTTTAATTGATTTTTTGTTTTTTTTCCTTCTTCACACAAGTATACTGTATCTTTAACAGCTGGAACGTACCAGGCACACACTTCCTATAAAGTCGGGAAGATTTTCAACATCTGTCATTGTTTAAAGTCTGATGGAAGAGTGTGATGGATAAGAGAGGACAGATGTCTGTGTGTGTGCGATATCTGGATGGGAAAGACTTAATGCGATTTACAGATTACGACACACACACACACACGCATACACACATGCTGTTTATTCCAGTGGTGTCCACAAATACCAAAATGACCAAACCGATCTGGGATGGAGACAGCGCCAACATCCAAGACCACATTCGCAGATTTCCAACAAAGTCAAGTTAAGGACAGTATTTCCAGCACAACACGAGGCAATTAATACGCCATGAATTTCCCCGAAATCAGCCTGGACTATAATAAAGACAAGGTCCGTGTTAATGCTTGACATGGGTCGTGTTTTTTATAGCGTGTCACTGTCATCTGTTCCGCAAACTGTCAACAGGTGCTAAATGCTGAGTTTACGGAGCAGAGCTTCTGGCAGCGGTCACGCACACACACACACACACACAGACACACAGACACACACACACACACACACTCTCTGGAACGGGACGAGCTGGAGGAGTCTCCCGCTTCCCTTCGCCGAATACTACTCAGGGCCACATCGGACCCAGGAGTTCAGCCAGAACGTTTGATCTCTGAGAGCCGGATTGTGGGTTTATGATTTTTGGAGGAGCGCGGTTCTGGTGGCCTTATGAGGATCCGACGTGTGCTAAACAGCATGGTTTAGGAAAATTAACTTCTTCAAATTATGCAGCATTCATGTGCATTTGCAGCTTAATGACTTGGTCATTTTTATTCTACCCTGTAGGAAATAAACAGCCATTAACAAAAAAAAAAGTACAGAATACTCAGTAGTGATTAATCCCAGTAATTAGGCGGGTTTTTGGAGGGGTGTTCAAGTCAAACCGGGACTTGTGTTGAAATTCCTGGTGATCAAAGGCGTGAGAGCGATTGATGTCTACAGAAGAAATTTGAAAAGTAAAACGTTTGAATGTTGCATGTTACAGGAACTGTTTGTGGCTGGGAGTTATCGCCACATATTGCCGCACAGTCCCGACCTCGCTCCAAGCCATTTCCACATGTTTGGGTTATTAAAGGAGTTCCTGGGGGGCCAGCGTTTCAGACTTGAAGCAGACGGTAAAGCTCTTGTGAAAAACTGGGATAAATGCATTAGTGTGGCAGGTTAGGCTAATTGGCGTTCCCAAATTGCCCGTGTTGTGTTAATGAGTATGTGAGTGTGTGTATGTGTGTGTGTGTGCCATGTGATGGATTGGCACCCTGGAACCTTGAGAAACCCCAGGCCGAACATCATGGCTGCCTCTGCCATAAGGTTAAGACTTGACCAATAGGCGGGGCAAGATACTACCAAATCAAGACAGATTTTTTAATAGGACATGGTTTATAGGAATCATTGTTTCTGCAGTTGCTGTGATGGTTCAAATTGAACTCCGTGGCCTGAAAATATGGACAGCAAGCCAGGAAATAAGATCATTGGCTTAATGCTGCTCTCTAGTAATATAAATTGCACTGTATGTCTGTGCATTTATGCTCCAAACAGCATGCAGGACACGTTACATATTTGTTCATTGACGTAGTTATGACAATTTTATTTAGCCATTGCGGATTCATCCATTAAAAAATGACATTTTCACCCGTCTATAACCTCACAGATGTCCCCTGGGGCGCTGATATTACCCCAACATTACTCCTGCGCTTACAGTAGTCTCATGCTGCTATTATATTACACACACACACACACGCACACACACGCACAGTGTACACAGACTGTAGGGGCAAACAGAAGCGAACGCTTTCTAGTACAGAAAGCGTGACAAACAGAAAGGATCAACTGAAACATCCATCCGGTGAGAAATCCGTCTCCGTCACGTCTTAATTTCGCAGAGGTGTTTGATATGGAACGGCTTTCTGACGTCGACGTGGAATTTGGCAGTGTGTAAATCTGCCCAGTGACCATCCGCGTCGCGGATTTTCCCACGGGATGGACAGAGACTGGCTCGTGAAGAGACAGCAGTAAGTGTGGTGATATTAGATGTCTCATTCATCATGACGGTCCTGATCCCAGTGCCAGAGACAACATGCACACTCAGTCACACGCAAACACACGCAAACGGAGAACTCGACACCGCTGACCTTTGTGGGAAAATCTCTCACTTACTCGGGCTGTTCTGGCCCGAAGACAAAAACGAGAGTCTGGAAGTGCAGTACTGTCCGCACTGTCACAGCACCTCTCTCTCTCTCTCTCTCGTGCGAGCCTCATCCACACTACTAACATGCTTATGAATTCATAGCTGTTTATTATGAATAACGTATTCTGAATGAAGATTCAGAATTTTTTATTCATACTGTATTTGCAGATTTTCCATCGTCCTGCACTTATCACGTTTTTATATCCACGCATGAAGACTTCTCATTCCTGAGATATCGCACCTACGTGAACCTCGGACAGAAGTCAAAATAACAGGAACTCCTGAAGTGTTTTAGTCCTTTTATACTCCAGAACACTTAAGGAACATCTTTAAAACAACCAGCAAATTCACAAATATACTTTTTTTTTGCCGTTGTGCAATTTGATTTTCGTTTATATGAAACTGACAAAAGAAAAAACATTTCACCGTTTCATCAGGGTCAAACGATTTACCTGCATCAAGCAAAGAAAACAGCTGTGTGTTTGTAAGAAACCCACTTGTTAGAGGTTCATAAAGATTTAGGGGGCCTCTGAGTGGAGCAGTGGTAAAGTGCTCGCCTCATCCTCCGGAGATCGCCTGTTCAGTTCCCGGGTGATGCTGTAACCTCTCACAGCTGGAGGTCTACAGAGAGCTGATTGGCCGAGCTCTCTCAGAGGGGAGGGATGAGAGGTACTTAATGTAGAGGTACTACATTACTCACGGCTCTACAGCCAATCAGGGGCATCTGTGAGCTCACGCATGCGGAAGGAGCGGATAGCGCTGTCCTCCGAGTGTGTTACGCCGCCCCTAACGGTGCGTGAGTGAGCAGTTCGAAAAGATGCGGTCGGCTGGCGTCACGTGGTTCAGAGGAAACACGTGACAGTCTTCAGCCCTCCCGGCTGAGTGGTAGAAGTAGCCTTAATGTGGGAGCCCCCTAGTGACGGGGAGGAATTGGACACGACTAAATTAGGGAGAAAATCGGGGGAAAAAAAAAGATTTAAAGCTTCTTTGGAGCAATGGAAGGGAAACGCGTGGAGCGATCATGCATAGTGTCCACTGTACAGTACAAGCGTCTGGAGACGGTGTTATGATCTGAGGTTGCTTCAGGTGCTCAGGTCTAGACTCATGTGGCAATAAAACAAAATCAGCTGGCGACCTGAAGGTACTGAATGACCAGATTATCACATCTATGAATCTTCTTTTTCTTCCTTCCCTGTGTATTCCAGTACTCAAATTGTGAAAGAGAGGTTCTGGGAGCGTGAGGAATCATTTTCAGACATTTTTTTTTTGTAGAATCAGCAGTTCTTAAGGATTAAGGTCGATTTTCTCGGCTTAGCGAAACTACAGTTTATTCTCTATAATTAATGTCACTAATTTTATCCAGGTTTCGACTGTAGTGACGTTAGCATTGTGTATCGGAGCCAGTAGAATTAAGTGACTGAAACACTAGGATCACGCGCCATTCGCGCATTCTGTATGTTGTGTTGCAGTTGTCCGGGCAACGCGCTATCGAACATCAAAAAAACCCAAAAAATATCACTGTGTTTGAGAAATAGATACACGAAGAAAAAAAAAAGGAGAAAAAAACCTGGCTATGTTGTCAGATCGGTTATCAGTACGGTGTGATAATCCCCTGTGGGACTGAATGATATCTCATCCAGCTTCGCTTCTTCTCCAAGGAGAAAGAGAAAAGGGCCGTTTTTTTTTTTTACCTACATCACCCATATCTCTGCTTTATTCCCAGTACATTCCTCAGGACAGGAAAACTGCTACCTGCAAAACAACTGTGATAAGCCAGCATGGTCCTATCTGTGCGAGACTGTGTGTGTGTGTGTGTGTGTGTGTGTGTGTGTGTGTGAGCCTCCAAATCAAGGTGGAAACTTTTTCGAGTCACAAAACCCAGAAGGCCAGGACGAATCTGCTACGTAATGGCTGCCACACACTCCGGTCTGGGTGCGAAACTTTCCTTTTTGCTTAACGATCGTGAGACAGACGGCGGAGACGGGCGACAGACGTGCAAGTCAAGCGGCACTGAGCATACAATGAGGTAAAACCATTATCGATACTGTAAACGCAGCGGAAAGCCGCGAGCTGATGGATCAAACAGACGTCTGATAGACGAAGAAATAAACACACGGATGATGGATGTGCTTTAATCACGCTGCGTCACGTGGGTGCTTCTGATTTCCATCAGGAATCGCTTCGCGGTAATCTTCCTGAACTTACACACCTCTTACCACGACCTTGTCCCTCTAGACCTGACACGCTTGTTCTCTCTCTCTCTGACACACTAAGCATTTGGGTTTCATTAAGCGAAAAAACACTAGCTCTGCGGTTAACTCTCTACACCGCGCTTTGATGTCAAGTGGGAAAAGACGGCATTTTGTTTGGCTTTGTAATAAAAACAATATTTCTATAATTAGGCCTCGGATTCGAGACGAGAGACTCTTTGAGAAAGTAGACGTCTCGCGCGCCAAAGCCTCACGCCTGCCCCGTGATGTGGGCTGTGAAGAAAAACGACTGATTGAGATCAAATGCCTCGAGATCAGAAGCGACAGGACCCGAGGACGACGTGAGCTAGACGTCTCCGTCGCACAGGCGATTAATGGACTTTAATAACTGGATGCAATCAAAGGCTAGACAGTGCCGCTGAACGATTTTGATTTTCCACACCATATGTCGTTGAACCGCTTTTATCCGTCTCGTCATCTTTAATTTATGACGTGCTTTTTAAAAGAACTCCTGTGTTACTTCTCTCTTCTTTTATTTCTTTCTCTTTCAGATACAATATCGCCATCTTGTGGATATCGTGCAACCACTCAAGATGCACACACACACACACACACACACTATTCCAGCTATGACAGTAATATTATCCACCACGGAGATTTATTGAGACCGAAATTCCTTCATCATGACATTAAACCACTATGATCGGCCCTTTACATAATAAATATGTCATGCGGTTGTCTGATTACACAATACCCACCTTGTAATGCCAATAACTCATTCACTAACCCCTCCATTTATTTGTCAATTACATCATTTCACATTTCAGCCTCTAATACTCTGGGTGGTAACTCTGTGGCGTAATGGTCTACAATTACCGACACACAAATGTCTATTCTAGTAGGACTGAGTGAGGTCGTGGCTTGATGGAAGAAAATATGTCAGAGAAACTGATGGATTAACAAACACAACCAGAGGTGTGATTTCCAACAGAATGGGAGAGGGGTAATAAACAAAGACAAAGAAAGAAAGAAAGAAAATCAATCATTCACATCCTTTCACAGTTGGTAGAGATTATTGCTAGAGGTTCTTGGGTTGTCCCTTGTAGAGAGACATCAAAAAAAGAATTGATTCATATTGAGCAAGGTGTCCTGAATTGTCCTGAGTTGTGATGTCGAGGGTAGTGTGTGTGTGTGTGTGTGTGTGTGTGTGTGTTTGGGGACAGGAGGGTTGAAGTTAGGGCTCAAGGCTTAACATGAGAACACTCCGGCTGGGGTACCAACCCATCACGGGGCACTAGGGGCAATTCGGAAACGCTAATCCGGATCAAAGATTGGGGGAAAAATCAATTCCGTTTCATACGGCAATTCTTTTTTGATTGAAATTTGCGTATACACAAAAAAATAAAAAATTTTAATAAATTTTTCATTTATCTATGTTTGCACTCTACTTAATGTAGAGGTACTACATTAATCACGGCTCTACAGCCAATCAGGGGCGTCTGTGAGCTCGCACATGCAGATAGCGCTGCGCTCCGAGTGTGTTACGCCGCCCCTAACTGTGCGTGAGCAAGCAGTTTTTCATTTATCTATGTTTGTATTTCCAGTATAATCCTACAGGTGGGTGCGCTCTTAACTATTCACACAGCACAGCATCCTGTATAGCACAGGCAAATTGTTTGCTTAGTAAGTTTGTTTAGAATTGTTACAAAATATTTAAACAATTGTACCAAATAAGATTATTTATAAAATCGTCATATTGTAATACAAATCACCAAGATATTGCGATAACGTTGTACCGGGATATTCCTGGTGATTCCCATGCCATGTAATCCTAGTAATCAAGGGCAGTGGTCACTCAGACGGTTAAGGCTGTGGGTTACTGGGTTACTGATTGGAAGATCATGGGTTCGAGCCCCAGCACCGCCAAGTTAAGCCCTTGAGCAAGGCCCTCAATGCTCCATGGGGTGCTGTAACTTGGCTGACCTCAGCATCCTAACTGGAGTATATAAAAAAAGCATTTCACTGCGCTGTAAGGTACATGTGATAAATAATAATTATTTTTTAATATCAGTCTACTATGCATGTCTTCGGACTGTAGGAGGAAATCCACCAAGCTCGAGACCAGAGATGAAATTTAAACCTCCAACCCTGGAGGTACGAGGCAACAGTGTTTTTATTCTATTTATTAAAAATACCTTTTATGCATTTATAATTTTATGTAATATTGTGGTCAACACAAGGACATCCTCTGTCCTGACAACCTTCCTGCTTTAAAAAAATTTTCATCTTTTCTTCTAACTGTTACAACACGCCCAGTAAGAGTGTGTGCCAGAGAGGCACTAGGAGAGATTCCTACTGTACATGATCTATTAGACTTTACACAGCTATAAAACCAGAACCTGTGCAACCTGTGTTATGAACATTATCTCATTCTTCTTCGGAGATACCAAACATTCAGGACTATAATCAAACACAAAGCAGGTTATTTATCATGCAGAAGGGTTTAAGCATCCCAGTTTGACCCTTATGAAGGCAGTCGAGTGTTCCTGAGTAAGACGCCTCCAAAAAGTTCTCCGTCAGTGTTAATACCAGATGTCTGAATTTTACAACTGGGTGTAAGACAGAGGCGCCATTCAGAGACTTTTCCCCCCACACAGACACGTACAGACGATGGAGCATACTGTGTGATTTTATGCCTGTCTTTATCTCATTAATCTTTTGGGTGGTTTCACGATTACGTGTCTCTCCAGTGAGAGTTTGGTCTAATAGTTCGAGCGTGAAAGCGGTTTTCGAACCTGGGTGTAAGAAAATGGAGTTTTGGTCCACCTGAACAGGGGATATGAGGTTGATAAATGGTGTGATTGGTTACTTTCTGTTTCGGGATTTATACAAGCACAGACAGAGCAATGTACGAGGGGCGTTCAAGTCAAAGCAGGATTTTTGTTTCTGCAGAATAACAACAGTAAATACAGTGGAACCTCAGATTACGAGCATAATTCGTTCCGGAAGTGGGCTCGTATTCCAAAACACTCGTAAACCAAA
>JAQQZS010000019.1:17515133-17529134 GCA_030068045.1 Platyallabes tihoni | reverse complement strand
ACCAGAAGCGGGGCACCAGGATGGGTCAGACAGGTCCGGAGGGCAGAGGGAGTCTGGATCACTGGCAGCTCAGGAACAACATGTGTAGCTCGACAGAGAGGGGGAAAGAGAGAGAGGGGAAAGAGCAGAGGAGGAGAGATAGCAGTTAGGTAACACTCCATCCATCCATTCATCCAGAAAGCTCTGTAGTCCAACTAAGGACTGTCCTAACCACTGTATTCATTCCCATTTTTGTAACTGTGGTAACAATTCCCGAACCCCTTGGGATAAGCCTAGTCTGCACACCTTTGTCAGAGGAAACCGAAGTATCCGGAGGAAACCCAGCAAGTACGAGGAGAACACGCAAACTTCAAATCGTCCTCCACACACACACACACACACATTTCCAAGGCGGGATTTGAACCCGGACCCTGGAGGTGCAAACCTACTATATATAAACTCACTCACGCATCATCTATACAGCTAAATCCTGTGTATTCAGGGTCGTGGGGGACTGGAGCCTATCCCGGGAGGCTTAGTACACCCTGGGGTACACCCTGGACAGGGTGCCAATCCATCGCAGGACATACATACTGTACACACTCATACACAAAGGGCAACACCAATTACAGTGAAACCTCAGATTGCGAGTAACGCGGTTTACGAGTGTTCCACAAGACGAGCAACGATTTGTAATAAATTTTGACTTGGAAAATGAACAAGTCTTGGTTTACGAGCACCGAGTATCATGTATCACGCATGCGCTTCTTGTTTTGAGGCCGAGCGTCTTTAACCGACAGACGCGGTTACTTCTTACTTTTTTCTAAAGGTAAAGTGCAGGTTAATTTGTTTTATTTTTACTTTATATTTTGTATTAATTATTTTTATGTATTTTTTTGGGGGGCTGTGGAACGAATAATTTGAGTTTCCATTATTTCTTATGGGAAAATTAAATTTGGTTTATGAGTGTTTTGGAATACGACCCCGCTTCGGGAACGAATTTTGCTCGTAATCCAAGGTTCCACTGTAGTCTAATCTGCATTTTTTTGGATGAAACCAGAGTACCCGGAGGAAACCCATCAAGCAAAGCACATGGACAATATTCAAACTCCAGACACACAGACCCAGAAGAGGGAATCGAACCCTCGACCCTGGAAGAGCAAGGCGACACTGCTAACCACTGCACCACCATGCCTACGTTTCTGTTCAATTTACTTTCGCAAATATTACCGTGAGGAACATCTTAGTTCGTGTTCTAACACTATCACTATCATGTTGCTTTGTGGTCCAGTGGTAAATATGCAGGACTCTCACCTGAGCAACTGGAGCTTGTGTCTCGCTCAGGCCTCCTGTTTGGTATTAATACTGTGCCGGAGTCATTCTTTCAACACAGTGTTACATGCATTCGTTCTTTCAGTGCCATGTAATTATTGTACTGCAGTCATTTCATCAAAATTCTCACTGTCAAAAACTATTTAATGCCAACATCTTCTCAACATAATGTAACGTTGCCAAATTAACATCACAGTGAAAAATTCCAGCTGGGAAAGATTTAAAAGCTACATTTAAAAAAGCACCTTGAACCCAAGAAGTGGATGAATAAAAAGCTTAAACACCTCGGCTATCATGCATGTGGGATCTGTTCAGACATCAGTAAACACACAGTATGAACAATCGGGTTTAGACAGTAAATTGGAATTACAGAATTCGTGAAACTGTTAAGTTTAGGAACAGATTAACCTCTAATATGACAATAATGCTTACATTGCACTGGTTTGGTAAAATAGTTATCTTACAAATGTTGACTAGCATAATAATTTGATTGATGTATTTTTTTCCCCTTCTGCAAATGTTTTTTCCTTAAAACAATAAGAATAATACATACAACAAAAATAACCTGTATAAACTTTACCACTTTTTACAAAAATCTTGATTCATATGCAGTTGTCCTTACATGAAATGTAATATTTTTTCTTCAACATAAAATGAATTTGAAACAACAGAAAATGGAACAAATCCAGATGTGACATTGTAATTTTTTTCTTTGCTGTCATCTGAAATCAGTAGGCAATCAGAAAGATCACTGCATTAAAGAAGAAAATCATCTCTTTATGGAACATCATCAGTTCTTAATATTTGAGAAATGTTTAACATTTTTGTATTTAGCATTTACACAAGTGGCGCAAAACCTAAGGCCATTCGTTAAAGCATTGTCTGTAATTGATACTTTATAGCCTTTTGGACCACCCTCTATACAGGTTCATATTTCGGACACAAGTTGTTCATCTGTTTGCTACTTAAGCAGCTGATTAAAAATAATAATAATAATAATAATTGTCTGCCATGTTGTGACATCATTAGCTCTTACAGCTAAAATGTAATGAGTTTGAACCAGTTTGAGTTAAAGATCCACCATTTCTTGGAAAAAAAAAACGTCACATTCTAATATTTTTTTGGAGCACCTTTTGCTTTGATTATGCCATTTGTTTGCCATAGCATCATTTCGATAAGCTTATGCTTAACATTTATTTCTTTCCAGAATCAAATTAATTTCTCTCCAAGATCTTGTTCTGATGACGCGAGAGTCGACCTGCTGTGTGAAGTGTTTTCCAGCATATACTAAACATCCCCAATACCCAAGGTCTGGACTCTGTGGTGGTCAATCCATGTGTGAAAATTATGTCTCCTGCTCCCTGATCCATTCTTTCACAATTTGAGCTTAATGAATCCTGGCATCGTCATCTTTCAATATGTCCGTGGCATCAGTGAAGAGAAAATCCATTGATGAAAAAACCTGGGCATTCAGTACATTCAAGTCATCGGCTGAACTTTTCTTTATGCACATAACATTGCTGGAAATAAAACTGACAAAACGAAGCAACCCCGGATCATAACACCGCCCCCAGGTGTATTTTCCATTATGCTTCCAGGTTTTAATAATGCATTTTTAAGTTCTTTACCCAATTTTTGTTTTTTCAGCAATCTCCTTAGTTGTTTTCTTTGCCTGATGCAGAGCAATAATTTACCCCTTTCTGAAACAAAGTGACATCTTTGCTACGACCACGAGATTTGTCTTCTGACATGGTTGTTTAACAAATGAGAAGCTAATCACTGCATCAGTTAGCGTTAAATAACTTGTTGCCATCTAAACCATATTAATCAATTATCAGTAATTATCCAATTGAAGTTCACAGTAAGACAAACTTTGTGTTAGAAGGTTGATGAAACTTCACTGAGTCCCGTTAGCTTCGTAGTTAGCTTTAAGACTCTTAACGGTTGAACAAAAAACAAAACAAAACAAAAAAACAATGAAAAGATTGTATGGGTTAAGTTATATTTGTAGTTTGAACACTAATAAGGAGATGAGATGAGAATTTTAGAAAAGACAAAGACATAATTTTTCGACACAACCTCCTTGCTTTTTAATACTGTACACTGTATTCCCTCGTTATAAAATGTTTTCGGCTGATCTGCGGACCACGATTGCACTGCTGTCTTTGTCCTCGTAGGGCTGCTTTCAGGGGGCCAGACAAGTGAAAGCTTGATGGAGCAAGATAAGGACTATAGGAAGGATGCTTTAACTCCTCAAAACAAAAACAAGAGTGTCACCAGTGTGGCCAGAAGTATGCAGACATGTATCGTCATGCAGGATCACGACGCCCTTACATACTGTAGCAGTCCTCTGTGTTTAATCCGAAGTTTAGGCTCTTCAATTAGCATCTCAGTATAACGAGCACTGTTGAGTTTGTATTATATTATATTATATTGGTTTGCACCAATACTGCCCTTGAAAATCCCAGAAAACTGTAAGCAGTTTAACTTCAGATAATTTTCGACTCACTCCCATATTTGTAACTTTATTTGTAAGTTTATATCCTTCATGCATTACAGTACGTCCTTTCTCTATTGTGAGTCTAGAAAGAAAAAGAATGAAATGCTACGACGAGTGAATTCATTTGAGAGTAATGATATGCCCTCAATATATCTTTAAAGCACTTCCAGCGTAGGAGGTTTTTATATATAAAAAAGATTGAGTGTGAAGTTCAGCATGATGTGATGTCTGTAAAAATGAAACATGGTTACCGAATGTATTCTACCAGTTTTGTTTAATTAAAATATACCTTTGTTATAGACATTGCTTTCAATATTTCTCTACAGTAGGGAGAGGACACCATATGGACGGATGACTCGAAGTAATTAAACAAGTTGACCACTCGAGTCTTGTTTTAATTTACCGCAAAAGATTTCCCAGGCACAAAGACAGCTGGTGGGATTTTCTCCTTTGTTCATTTGCATAGTAAAAGCACATTTTCTTTTCTGCATTATACTAACCAGCATTGAGATATTAAACCATATAGAATTACTCCTGAGTACAAAATATTTGAGGATTCATACTGTATACGCTACGTAACGGTAACACTGATAACTTTATATATATATTTTTTAAATGACTGAGAGTGAATCTTTCCATCGTAACACTTCGACATTTTAAACTTGAGAATGTACACGTCTAATTCTAGAAACAGAGTACTACAGAGACGTACAGATTATAAAGGCTTTCAGCCCCTCCTTTTTCCGTCTTCCTTCAGTTCATTTCAAAGCAATAACGCACCAAAAAGTCGAAAAGTCTTTTCCCGGGCGAGCGCCGCTGAGACTCCGTCTCATTTCGGATTTCATTTCTATAACAAATGGTATGAAGTGTCTGCTTTGATTGACATGTCACTGATTCAGACAGCAGCCCGGAGACAAAAACATCCCACGTGTTTTGATCTCCTGTCTGGAATAAGATGGAGCTTGTAACCACAACAACGTGAGTTTTAAAAAAGCTCGGATAACCACTACACGGCGGAGAGAGGCACGAATCCCTCGGAGAAAAAAATGTGGGTGGACTTCCAGACGCAACTCTTAGGATGTGTGTGTGTGTGTCTGTCTGTGTTTGTGGGAGAGGCTGGACTGTGGCTGCTTGAGATCCAACACTGGTTGTGGAGGTTCAGAAGTCAGGGGTCGCCATCAGGGGGTGGAGGCTGGCACAATTTATACAATCTAAAAAAAAAAAGAAGAGGAGAGAGAAATGAGAGCTTATTGTTGAGATGAGAAAGAAAGTAACAAAAACATTTCGGACTAGACGATACACCATGGAACATCTGGTTATACATTAAGTCGAGAGCTTTAGTTCACATCAAATCACATCACATCAAACTGTCAGAATGAGGAAAATTTGAATCTCATTGACTTTAATCATGGCACGGTTGCTGGTGCCAGTTGGTCCAGCTTGATAGTTTTTTAAAAACTGGTGGTGAGAATAAATCTTGCTTTGTGCCAGGTGGCGTCGCACTGTCCTGAAGTCCATTATTTTCCCATAACAGCACGCCTCCGAATGTTCTAACGTTCTCTGCTCTCAATCATGGGATTTGTTTAAGTTCCAGACACTTCGCTGAACCTTGACGTTTTGAAAGTCCAGTCAATACGTAAAACATTTCTGTTCAATCGCCCCACTGTGAAGACCACATTATAAATAGTTTATTCTCCTCGATTCGATCGGGCTGATGAACACGCAGAATACATGAGGCTCTGTGTATTATAGTAACAGTTTCCAGCTGCTCATAAAATACATTAATATTGGAGCCAATTACTGTCATATTGAGCTCATGAGAAAATGATATGTGGTGTGTAAAAAGGAGCACAAATCCAAAAAAACTAAAATCTAAAAACTACATATTTTTCCAGTGTTTTAAAGTCTCATTACACCTTATTCATATTTCTCAGATGTTTGAGGAAAAAAACAAACAAAAAACAGCTGGTTTCCTGGTTACCTTGGAACTGAAGACGGGGTGCGGTCTCTCACTCCCAGGTTCTTGGCCGAGTTCTGCACTCTGGCCCCCTGAAAAACAAGAAAAGGCATGATTAGGAATTACATGCACGCCTGAGAGCGGGCTGCTTTTAAATGAAGATCGACGGATCCGAGAGGCTGACTGAACAACAAACAGCCGAGGCGAGAAGCAAACACCCCTGGAGCAAGCAGAGGAATGTAGTACATGTTTTTTTTTCCTTTTTTTTTTTTTCCTTTAAAAAGTAATCAATCAGCCAAAACAGGGCATTGCACTGGAACTACAAGGGTCATGTAGCTAGGAAATAATAGAAGCTCGTAGCCTTTGGTTTAAAGTTGTGCAAACTGCATAGACGTGTCAGACCTACAGTACTGTATGTATTAACATGGCATGGAATATGAGTTAGAATATATGGCATTTTATAATTAAGCGGTGTCATACAAGAGGGAGTGCTGTTGTGCTGGAATATCAGCACGGCTTGGATACCGACCGGTGTGATATTGCCCATTGATCATGGGTTGGGGAGCAAAGGAACCACCACCAAGCACTGAAAGAACATGCAAACAGGTGCCAATCTATCGCAATTTGGGAACGGCAATTAACATAATCTTCATGTCTTTAGACTATGGGTGGGAAAACTGGAGATCCTGGAGGAAACCCACTAAGGTCATGGAAAACATGCAAACTCCATGCTTACAGATCCGGGAATCGAACCTTCGACTCTGGAGGTGCAAGGTGAAAGTGCTAACCACTACACCACTGTGCTGCTGCAAGCATTTTATTCCTTACGTAATGGTGTTACTTAGCCAAACGCTGATGCCTGGTAGCTGCAAAAACTGACCAGATGAATATCATTTAAACTGTTTCTTTATTGGTTTCAGTTTAAAAAGACATTTAGCACTGCCTGTCCGGCCGACTTGACGTTTAAACTCTTAACATTTAGCTTGTAAAAATTCCTCTACACAGTGTGGAGTGTCAGCACAGCGCTAATCCTGGATCATCGTCTCCAAATGACATTAGAGATAAACGGAGGAACGTGTTCTCATTAAGCGTGGTCAAACTAGCCCGAGGTGGCTCAACAGTTATGGATGATGTCGCCATTAGGTCTCATGTTATTAACATTAATAGTGTTTGAATAAATTTCTCTTTCTCGTGCACTGTATCACTGTATGATCACCTAACCTGCTGACTTACACCGACCTCGACAGATTTGTTCCCTGGACTTGGTTAGAGCTGTAAATTATCACGCATACCCTGCTCATGGCTATATGAATCACTCGTTGGTGTTTTAATAGACATCATTTTCACTGCAGGAGGAACTCGGATAGAGAGAGAGAGAGAGAGAGAGAGAGAGAGAAAGAGAGAGAGGCCCACCTGCAATCTGACGCAGATGGAACGAAAACATAAATCTTGGCCATTTTACAGACATTAGCAGTTTCTATAAATAGTTTGTGAGTAGTAAGATGGTTAGAAAGTGCGGAGATGAAGACGCAGCATCAAAGACAAACTGGGAAATACCAGCGTAAGCATAATTACATTGGGCGATTTTTATCCACAACAACATGCATGGAAGGGAAACTTTGCTGAAGACGTCTTCCTCTTACCCAGCTTTGTTCAAACACCTCTGACTTTAATGCGTGTTTATTAAGATGAACGAATTAATGCATTTCTAGAAGGTGCTTCGGGGAGAATTTGTAATAGATGGACCCCAGTGTGAGCCACGGAACACTGAAACTAATAAATCGCTGAATATTGGAGGTGTAGTGACAATTATATTAATGTCTTAATTAAAGTCTGAGGAGGAAACTGGAGCACTGACTTGTCCCCCTGGACAGCCTGGTCCCCTGAACACTTCATTAAACATCCATCGACGATACACTGGCGGTCTACGGACGCCTCTACGAGTCTGCCGGTTCTTCATCTCTCATTCATAAGCTAGTAAATTGTTATTTTGGGGCAACACATGGACACGCCTACATGTTGACGTTTCTTTATTCGTATTGTATCACAAGTCAGTCGGTTTGTTCATCTCCTTGTTCTCCTAATTCTACTATCTATGCATTAATCTTTCCGTTCGTATGTCTGTCTTTTTGCTGACTGTATGCATTTCTTCTGTCTGTCTGTCTGTCTGACTTTTGTTCCATTCCCCATTTGTCTGACTGTCTTTTAGGCCAAGTTTTCATCTCTTCATCAGTTTGATTGTCCATTTGTCCACCCGTCTGCATGCTCTGTCTGCCTGTTTACCAACCCTTCGCTTCTGCCCATACATCCCACTTTCTGTCCGTCTACCCATCCACCCTTGTCTGCCTGTTTGCCAACCCATCCCTTTGTTTGTCTGTCTGCCCATGAATCCCCCTGTCTCTCTGTCTACCCATCCATATCTCTGTCTGTCTGTATGCAATCCATACATCTGTCTGCCTGTCCACCTATCCCCTGACTGTATCTTTGTCTGCCCAATCATCCACCATCTGTCTGTCTGTTTGACCATTCTTCCTCCTTTTTGTCTGTCTGCACAACTATTCCTGTCTGTTTGTCTGTCTGCCGATCGATCCCTCTCTGTATGTCTATCCATTCATCTCTCTGTCTGTCTGTCCAACCATTCATCTGACTGCCCCTCTGTTTGCCCGTCCATTCCTATGTCTCTGTTTCTGTCTGCTGCTCAATCCCTCTGTCTGTTTGTTTCCTCACACTTCCATCGGTCTGTCTGCCTATCAACCCCTTTGTCTATTTGCCCATCAATCCCCTTTTCTGTCTAATCAATAAATTTGACGGTCTGCCCTGTCTGTCTGTCTGTCTGCCCACCTACCCCTCTGTCTGTCTGTATGTGTGCCTAACCATCCCTCTTTCTGTCTCTCTACCGATACATCCGTCTGTTTTTTTTGTCATCTCATTCATCTGTCTGTCCGTCTCTCTGTCCATCTATCCATCCTGTATGCTTATTCACTTGCTCCCCTCCTGTTCGTCCGTCTCACAATCTACAGTATCTGTCTATTTCAAAATCCATCAATCCACAAGTCTGTTCTGACTATGTATTCTTACCATCTGTCTTCTTTTGTCTTAAACAATCCATCTACAAAATCATTTAAAGCACCTTTGTCTCTCTTGTCTGTCTGTCTGCTGTTTGTCTCCATTTAAATGACACACCCTCTGTATAAATACAACACCATGTCTGAAGGACAGACATGCTTCCCTGCGTCCTTCCCTTCTTGGCTCCGTGCCACCGTGTTGTGTGTTTGACCTCGCGGCTCCACCTCACACTCCTCGAAGAGACGTGTGTATTTCTAATGATGCGCAGAAACACAAAGTCTCCGTTCTGCTTAAAACAGCTTCTGCTGTTTTTTAATCAAAATCCTACTTTATTCTGAAAGCTCCAGGTCATCTGTCACAAGCGTTCTCGAAGAAGCATAACAAAAAAAAAAAAAGGAAATGACAAAAACAGAGTGGAAGTGAGGGAGAGAGAGAAAAAAAACTGGGAGCTTACACTAATAGGCGTGAAGAAAAAAACACATATGAGAGAATCCAATCTCAGTACTAAACCTGTTCCGCTCTAATGATTTGGCTTTGATAAAATAAATCCCCAATTACACAAACAAGAGAGGGTTTCATTTCCACAAAGGCGAAGCGCACCACACTAATTGGGTCAGCAAATTAAAAATAGCAGTGCACGCCTTTATCTAGCAGATAGATTGATTACGCTTTTCTGCACCGCAGTCGCACAAGCTCAAGAAAGAGGGTGAATATTTCATCTTTCAGTTATGCTTCAGAGATACATACCTGTTTCCTCATGACGTCGGTGGCCTGCATGATACAGCGTGGCGGCAGGCCGTGACTGCGCGCCAGAACTATGGCCTGCTCAAGAGTCACACTCAGCGTACAGCTGCACAAACACACACAGAGAACAGAAAGATTATCATTCATCCAAATTACTTTTACATTGTCCTGTACGTCCATGAAGACGAATTAAAGCACCATTTAAAAACGCACACAAACCAGGTGGTGCGAAAAATAAAAAACAACCATACTCGGTAGGGTTAATAACACAAATATATAGAATATTTACATTTGGCAGATGCTCTTATCCAGAGCGACTTACATTTTTATCTCATTACAACATCTGAGCAGTTGAGGGTTAAGGGCCTTGCTCAAGGGCCCAACAGTCGCAACTTGGTGGTTGTGGGGTTTGAACCTGGGATCTTCCGAACCGTAGTCCAATGCCTTAACCACTGAGCTACCCCTGGCCTACGAGCGTGGGTCAAAAATGATCAACATTCTGGTTATATTAAAATTTTCTCCCTAATTTAGTCATGTCCAATTCCTCCCCGTCACTAGGGGGCTCCCACATTAAGCTACTACTACCACTGAGTCGGTAGGGGCGAAGACTATCACATGTTTCACCTGAACAACATGATGCCAGCCAATGCAGCGCTATCCGCTCCTTCCGCTTGCGTGAGCTCACAGAATCGAACTTGCGATCTCCGGATGATAGTGCGAGCACTTTAACACTGCACCACTTGGAGGCGCAAAATAAGTCTTTTCTAAGGCTTTGGGACTCACAGTGCGAAACATTATCCACAAATGGAGTGGCAGGCCGACCAAAATGACTCCAAGAGTACAACGACGACTCACCTAGGAGCTTGTAAGAGAACCCAAAACAACATCTGAAGACCTAGAGGACTCACTTGCCTCAGTTAAGGTCAGTGTTCATGATTTAACAATAAGTAAGAGCCTGGGGGAAAAAATGGCTTACATAGGAGAGTTCCAAGACGAAAGCCACTGCTGACCAAAAAGACGACAAAGGCTCGTCTCACATTTCCCAAAAAAATATCTTGATTATCCCCAAGACTTCTGGGCAAATAATCTGTTGACTGATGAGACCAAAATTGAACTGTTTGAAAGGTGAAAACTTACACAGCGTTTCATAAAAAGAACATCATACCAACAGGGAAACATGGTGGTGGTAGTGTGATGGTCTGGATGTGCTTTGCAGCTTCGTGACCTGGATAACCTTATCATAATTGATGGAACCTTGAATTCAGCGATCTAACAGAAAATCCTCGAGGAGAATGTTCGGCCATTAGTTCGTGACGCAAGTTCAAGCGCACTTGAGTTATGCAGTAGGACAATGATCCAAAACACACCAGCAAGTCCATCTCTGAATGCCCCCCACCAAAATGGCCGAGACTTAAATCCGATTGGCTTTAAACCGGTTAAAACGTCCAATGTGGCTGAATAAAACCAATTCTGAAAAAAGTCTCCACGGCGATGTGAAAGGCGACGCATTGCCAGTTGTCGCAAACACTTGATTGCAGTTGTTTCCCCCATGGGTGGCACAACCACTTATTAGATTTAGGTGGCAATTACTTTTTCACATAGGGTCAGGCAGGTTTGAACCGGCAGGTTTGAATACTATTTTACGGCACTATATGTAGATAAATCTTAATCAGAGAAATTAATGCTAAAGTAAAACATTATTTATATTTACAGTGAAACTCATGCCTGGAAGCCTAGACATATCATATGATCTACACACCACTCCATAAGAGTAGAAAACAGATACTGTAGCACCGAGCAGGCTTCTCTGTGAAATCAATCACTGGATCATTTCTATCTGACTGAACTGTGCTTCATCTCCCTGCCACAGGGTGTAGCATAAGTATACAGTAGCTTTACACTGATTACTGATTCACCGAGCTCACTGATATCACTCAGCCGTGGTTCCTGTTTTTGACACGAGCATGAGCTCATATCTGCTGCAAATAATTAAAGCTGAATTAATATCGAGCCAGGACGCCCGAGGCCCCGGTTATTTGGATGCAATTAGCGATAATGTATGGGTTGAGCCAAACACAGACATGTTGCCTGAGGAAAGTGTGTGTGTGTGTGTACTGAACTGGGTGACGATAGCAACATAGTGATTTATGTATACTAGGCTGATTCTGTCTGAACCATTCGGACAAACTGATTTACAGAAAGCACAGCTCCTCTCCGGGGGGGCAAAGGGAACGGGAACAAACATTAAGGTCAGCAGTCAGGCAGAGAGAAGCAGCTTCATTTCGCACTTAGTGTTTGTTTTTGAAACACGCATAAGCATTATATACATCCAGTATCATGAAAAAGTATTTGCCCCCCCCTTTCTGTGTGTTTTTTTGCATATTAGTCAAACTTTATTGCTTCAGATTATCAAAGACATTTTAATATTACACAGTGATGTAACATAAATGCTAAAAAGTATTTGCACCCTTTTTTTTTTTTTTTGCATATTTTTCACACTTAAATGATTCGTATCATTAAACTAATTTGAATCTTACACAAAGATAATCTGAGTGAATACAAAATGCCGTTTTTAAATGATTATTCGATTTAGAGGAAAAATCCGAAGCTGCCCAAACCTTCCTGCCCAAAATGAAAAAGTAATTGCCCCCTCCCTTCCTCCTAAATCATGAATGGACCACAATTCACGTGCATCACTGCAACACTTCTCAAAATTTCTCCACAGTGATGTGAAAGACTCACAAACACTTGATTGCAGTTGATGCCGCCAAGTGTGGCACAACCAATCATTGGATTAGTGTGCAATTACTTTTTCACATTGAGCCAGGCAGGTTTTGGCAGCTTTTTTTCCCTTAACAAATGAAATCATCATTTATAAAGTGCATTTAGTATTTACTTTGGTTATCTTTGTATTATACTTTGTATCTGAGTATACCTGAAACTGCTGATCTACTGGGATTTTCACACACAACCATCTCTAGGATTTACAGAGAACGCTTTGAAAAGGAGACAGCAGCCCGTGAGTGGCAGGTCTCTGGGTGAGAATGCCTCGCTGACGCCGGAGGTCAGAGGAGGATAGCCAGACCGGTTTGAGCTGATGGAAACAGTAACTCAGATAACATCCCATTATCATTGCGTCGAACCTTGAAGCAGATGTGCTACAGTAGCAGAAGACCACACTGGGTGCCACTCATATCAGTTTGGAACAAGAAAGTGAGGCTACAGTTCGCATGGGCTCACCAAAATTGGACAATAGAAGATTGTGGGTCTCGATTTCTGCTGCAACATTTGGATGGTGAGGTCACAATTTGGCGTAACAACATAAACGAATGGATCCATCCTGCCTTATTTCAACAGTTCAGGCTGGTAGTGGTGGTGTAATGAAGTAGAGGATATTTTCTTGGCAAACTTTGGGCCCCTAATCCATCCGGTAGAACACTTTCGGGACATGGTGGAACTAGAGATTCGCATCATGGATGTGCAGCCGACAAATCTGCAGCAACTGCCTGATGCTATCATGTCAATATGGACAGAAATCTCTAAGGAGTGTGTCTAGTACCTTGTTGAATCTGTGTCAGTTCTGAAGGCAAAAAGGCCAACCCTGAACTAGCAAGGTGTACCTAATGAAGTGGCCAGTGAATGTATATCTCCTTAACTTTTTATAAGTGTGTGAGCATTTAATAATAAAAAAAAATTAAGTGGCAATAAGTGTAATGAAGTACATGAATCATCTCGTCAGCTATTTAATTTTTTTCTTGCGAGAGGAACGGCGCTCTGGGCCCGAGTGATGTATCTCCCTTCAACTGCATCTCCAGAATCGTGCTGGGTGAGAAATAGAACTGTCTCGAACCGTCTACAAAATGGCCGACTCGCCGAGACGCTCATACAATACAGTACCTCTGCGTATGAGCGCTACTCTGTTATCGGTAATTATAAAAATGTATTTATAGCATGTTGGGTTAATAAGTCAAGGAGATTAACATTCATATTAATGAGACAGAGACTTGATATTAATGTGGAGGGGGAAAAAAGGTGGACGGAAATAGGCACGATAAGGATGTGAAAGAATAATGAGGACAGGAGGAAACCATTACCGAGGTAAAGAAGGGTAAAAAGGATAGATTCATAGATAATTATTTGCTGAAGACTGGAGACGCATCAAAGAGAGATTTTAAGGTAGAGGTATTAAAGAATAGTGTTATTTAGGATTTTTTATTTAGGAAGTTTCCAGTATGCGGCACGGTGGCTTAGTGGTTAGCACTGGTTCCTTTGCACCTTCAGGGTCTGGGTTCGATTCCCACCTCCTGCAGATTAGGCTAATTGGCTTTCAGATCAACCAAATCAAGTTCAAATTTTATTTGTCACATACACAGTCATACACAGTACGATATGCAGTGAAATGCTTGCACGACCGCCAGTGACC
>JAQQZS010000019.1:17476621-17487279 GCA_030068045.1 Platyallabes tihoni | reverse complement strand
CTGACCTACGCCCACCCTGACCTACGCCCACCCTGACCTACGCCCACCCTGACCTGACCGCGGCGAGACGCCACGGCGCAGAGAAAACTCACTCACAATGCTGGAACAGAGATCCAAACAAAGTGGTGGAGACTGGGATTTCATTTGTTTGTTTGTTGTTTGATTTTTAAAATAATTGGTTGTTAGACTAGTTGACTGTTTGACTGCCTCCCTGTTTATTTGATGGTTCAACTACTGTAATTGTTTGCTTATTTGACAATTTATTTGATTGCTTGTTTCCTTGTTTAATTGCTTGTTTAAACGTTTACTTGTATGATTGATTGATTGTTTGATTGATTGTTTGATTACATGCTTGACAGTTTGTTTGCTTAATTGTCTCCTTGGCTATTTAATTGTTTGTTTGTTTGTTTGTTTCTTTGACTAATTCTTGTTTGACTGAGGGTTCTATTGTTTGACTGTTTGTTTTACTTTTAGTTTTACTAGTATTTTTGTTATTGTTTTATTTTAATTGAGGGATTATTTTATTGCTTATTTGATAGTTTTGCCTGTTTGACTTCCTGATTGTTAAGATTACTTATTTTTGACTTTGTTCTATTGTTTATTTGACAGCTTGTTTAATTGCGTGTTTAAGTTTATACTTGTGTATTTGTTTGTTAAATTACTTTTTTGATAGCTTGCTTGACAGTTTGGTTAATTATCTGATAGCTTGTTTGTTTAATTTTTTCTTGTTTGTTTACTTGTTTTACTTTTAGTTTAATTGCTTATTTGTGCTTTTGGATATTTGACTGTTTGTCTCACCTTTTGACTTATTATTTGATTTTTTTTTTATTTGACAGTTTGTTTGATTACTGGTTTTACAATGTTTTTGCTTGTTTACCTGTTTCAATGCTTGCTCGTCTGTCAGATTGCTTTTGTTTGTTTAACAGCTTCTTTTTCGACTACGTACCTGCCAACTGAATACCAGCCCACAAATGTAATACAAATATGATCTGTAGTAATCCCACAAATATAATGAATTTCCCATAATCATAATAATAAATAAACGTATAATACATTATTACATTAAAATTTGCAAATGTTTATTCAACTTGTAGGTTGTGATTATGTTGATGGTGTTAGAGACTGTTTATTGCTTTTTTTGACTGATAGTATTTTTGTTAGCTTGTTTTACTTTTAGTTTTATTATTTATTTGCTTTTATGTAGTTTTTTGTTTATCTTTAATTGCTTTCTTGTATGTTTGTTTGATTTACTGTTCGATTTACTTGATTCTTTTGACTTTGTTCTATTGTTTTTTAGAAAGTTCAATTGCTTGTTTGTTTAAAAACTTGTCTAAATGTTTCACTGTTTGATTTCTTGTTTGACAGTTTAATTGCTTGTTTGTTTGTTTACTTATTTTACTCTTTGAGTCCTCCTTTGTCTGTTTAACTGCTTGTTCAATAGTTTCCATTGTATGATTACTTGACTGATTGTTTGATTCTATATTTTATGTTCTTTTTAACTAGATTCAGTCCTTTCTTTTGCTGTTACTGAACAGATGTTCACAGGCCTGTAGATGAGCAACATTTTGCTGTTCACTTAATATGCCTCGAGAAATTGCTCTGTATTTCTGGACAGGTATTACATATTTATAAAATATTCAATATAAAAAACATATTCAATCTTTTCAGATGCCATTATGAGTTTTGAATTATTGATTTATTATGACAAACGTTTCAGGATTTCTTTCTGAACAGTCGGCACCTCAGAGGTTAAGAGACAAAGAATTTAAGAATTTAAAGACTTTAAATGCAATTATTATAAAGAAATTACTGTACATTGCTAAGAAGAGAAACGCTGAACTGCAAAAAGCTTAAAACCAGATAAATAAACAAACAACTGCAGCTAGATGTACATTTTTTAGGAATGTAGGGTCAGGAAAGGAACTGCGTATACACATTACGTCAACCGTATGCACTTCATTCCAAGGTCAGATACAAAAGTTCAAAAGTTCAGATGTCCATGTTGTTAATCCCGTCCCACAGGAATTGTCAGAAAGCATTTATATAAAAGGCTGAGAAGTGTCTTCATGTACAAATCCCTTTTTGTCCCTAAGGAACAGGCCGAGATAAGAAAAAAGAGCGAGAGCCCCCATGCCTGTAAATCACTAAATCACGAGCGGCCATTCACTCAGATTTTCTGAGCAGTTCATTTGGCGATGGATTCTGTATCCAGCGGAGGTCGATAGCCATTTTAATTTAGAGCAGAGGCAGATACACTGATGGAGTAAGCAGCCTAGAGCTACTCATTACTGCGAGGAAAGTCATTAACCCCTCACTGGTCCTCACACCATCACACTGATCTTCAGCTTAAGACACACTTTAACTGCCATCAATGCAAAAACGTACACAACACAAACGTACAACTTTACCAGCACTCCTAATGAGGACTGGAAGGGGGGGGGGAAAGGGGAACGGAAACTTTTTCATTAAGCTTGTTTGGACGGTCAGTGACCCTGCTGTAAATTAGTTTGGCCGAAGTGACATTTATAGTTCTGTCTTATTCTTCTCGCTGTCATTTGATTTTGGAAGCGCACAGGCTGACTTTATGGTGTCCTATTTCCTGTTCAACATTAATATGCTGGTAAAGAAGCAATCAACATCATGGCCGGGTCAGGAAGTATCACTGCACACGTACGGCAAGAAATACAGTAAACACACACACACACACACACACACACACACAGTCCTGATTAAACAGCCATATTAATGAAACATAATGTTTACGAGAAGTTTTTAAATGAAAGAAATTTTGTCAAATTGACTCAATAATCCACTCGCACTATGAACGTGCATTCTGAAATGCTTTTCTGCTAAGAATGACGCAAAAGAGTGATTATACAAGTTACTGTAACCTTTCTGTCAACTTCTCTGGTCTCTCTTTGCTCAGTGGATGTTTTTTGTTCTTTGCACCATTCTCTGTAAACTATAATTTTTTTTTTTTTTTTGCATTTTTACATGCATGAGCAGGGACAATTTTGTTCCATCTGACTCCCAGTTACAGATGAGATTCAGATTGAGATTTCCAGATACTAGTGTCAGGGAATACCACCAGAGGGCGCTATGCGCAGAGACTCCATTTTGTGTTTCCTTTTAAGTTAAACTTCGTTTCCCAGAATGCCCCTCGGTCAGGTGATTGGAGCGCTCACCTGAACCGAGGTGGCTGATTAGTTTCATTATAAGTAGTTGTGTGTTTAGTTGGTCCTTTGTCGTGCATCTGTTGAGTTACCTTTTGTGAATACTCTATCTCTGCGCCATGCTATTGTCCTTGACTCCTGGTTTGTTGTGCTGCTGTTTTGTTTAATAACTGTTAGTATAGCTCCTAGCCTGTTTAGCTTAGCTCTTGTTTAGTTCATGTTTTGTGTTCTTCATTAAAGACCTCAGTATTCACCTCTGCGACTATGCCTCTCCCTAAGTCCACATGCTGTTTCCGTAACAACTAGAGCACACAAGCTCCACTATCAAGTGTTTTGTAAAAAAAATTGCCACTGTGTAACTTTATTCCTCGTGCATTATATTACAAATATTACAATTTCAATAATGAGGTGCACATGAAGCAGCCTAATCCCAATACTTACTGCTACATTTCTAAGGAATCTGACCAACAATGTTTCCCATATTCCCATTTTTCTGATTCATTTTTCATGCACACCAAAAGACTTCTATCAAAATGTTTCGCCTGGGTCTCCTCAGTGCAGTAGGTTAATCTTAACATTATTAGAGATCATTTTGGTACTTGTGCAAAACCATAGGTCCAATTTGAAACTGCAATGTCAATTTTGTAATCTATACCATTTTTAGTTAAAATTATGTCGATCAAAACTAATTCATCACTTCGAAAATGAGCCTAAGATCACTGCAAAAATCTCCCCATAGACTTTGTTACAGCGGGCATACACTGAAAAAAACAACAACAAAAAAACACCCCCCTTGAAAGATGTCTTCAATTTAAACCTGATTGAGCCATGTCGGTCAACGTTCGCTATTTCGCTATGCCTAACAAATTCATGAGATGTCACTGAATCTTTAACTAGTATGCCTTTTGGAGCTTCACAGTATACCTCAAAATAAAATTACTATAAATCTAATCCACTGCACAAAAAGGTTTATTTGCATTTTATTTGTAAAAATATTGATATTTTTACCATGAAGTGACATCTAAACCATTTGGAAGAGGCCCATACTGAGATGTTCAAGGGTTAAATTCCTGAATGAATCAGCCTTGACCTCAGTACACAAATATCCATCTGCCTGAATTAATTTTCTCCACTACAAGCATACACACTTCCATGTCCACTCTAATAAAATGTTGAAAATGTTCCAATTATTAGAGGAACAGGTACTAAAAGCAGTCTGCGGCATTAGCAAGTCATGAATGAATAACAATGCAGCGATGTGAGTCGAGCTAATGAGGTTTTCATGAGTGAGAGCTATACACCGCAAGTCCGTGTTAATGCAGGAAACAGTAATAATTAGGGCCACCGAATTGCAGAACATTTACTAAGAGCTGACAGCGATGAGAGTGTGATTTAATTACCCTGGTGAGAGTGTGATTTAATTACCCTGCCTACAGGATATGTTCAGCTAGATGCGATTGCATTATATGTCACAATTTCAGTTGGGGGTTCCTCACAATACAAAGAAAAATAACAGAAGTCAGTGTTTTTAGAAATAGCCTAAGCAGGGATATGGCTAGAGCTAAAGAGGAAAGTCATCAAGGCTGAAAAGCTAATCAGTGCACATTATATTTTTTGGCCGAACTCAAACTTTAACACAGATGCAAGATCTGTTTTATCATTAGTTCTATCATATCCTGTACATAAGTATATTTACTGTACACATATTTACAATAACCTTATTTCCCAAGTCACCCTCAGACTAGCTCATAAAATCCTTAAAATAGATTTAAACCATAGATTATTTAAATCCAGTGGAAGATTATGCACATTTTATTTTCACTCTCGTAATTAAACTTTCTGAATGAAAAACAAAACTGACCAACAGGGATGTAAAACGTCTAGCTAAATTCAAATAATTATTTTTTAAAAAACGATAGTTGGACATGTTAACATTCAATACCTTATTATCAATTAGTCATTCTTTTCTAAGATTAAATGAGACGAATTGATGAAACCCAAATTGTTTAAACGAACAGAATAGGAAGAATGATAAGTGCGCCCCCTTGAGGTGTATAAGTTAATACATACAGTACGTGAGCTACAGAGAAATATTGTGCAAAACATTATCAGTAAAACATTGTGAAAAATTTGCAATCAGTGAAGATCTTAAAAACAATGAATTGATTAATTATTAATCAACGCTACCACTAAATATGTTTAATCAACCACTAAATATGTTTTTTTATGATGTTTCCTTCTACCCATCATGTGATATATCAACAAAACTTCAAGTGTTAAAAAAAAAATTCATTAATTCCTTTGATATGGGTGTGTATACTTTTTTATATGCTTTTTAAACAAAAAATAAATCTCCTAACACAAGACAATACATACTCGTGAATCTGTGCAGCGTAGCACTCCATCTCCTTCATTGCCGTGCTCAGTTTGGTGAGCAGCTTGTGATAAGCGTCGACAGTAAGCAGGTCATCCTCTCGCAGCAGAAAACGCAGACCGTGTCCCTCTGTTCGGCCCAGACTGTGTCCCGATGGAGCAGCCATGCTGGTGATGCAGTGCTGCACGTGCACCATGGGGTTCAGCTTGCCTGAGATCATTAGATTTAGAATTTATTATTAAATTGTATAATTGTTTATCAAACATGCATGTAATCAAATTAGGTGATGTCAATAATTAGTTTGTGCCGGCGAATCAGCTGGTTTAGTTAAAGAATGGAACGAATATGTGGCAGGACTTTTACTTTCTGAACTAAAACTAGGGAATTCTCAAACGATTTGAAACTTTGGTGGCATTTCCATACATGATTTTCAGACAGCAATCCAGCTGGCTTTGACAGAGCAGATGTTTTTTTTTACTCTATGCCCAGCTGTATCCAGCTGTTTTTGTAGAATAAAATACTAAATATTGAGTGTTGCACAGGCATTCATTGCATAAAATAACAACTTCTACCTATTATCTTGATTGTCATTGGTAAAAAAAAGAGAATGCCATCAAAACATTGATTTTCATGTTTCAATACTTTGAAACATGAAATACCCATCACTGTAATTCCCAAACACGAGTGTACAGTATCCTGTCTCACCCTGCTCTGCAGCGTGGTTCCCTTTCTCCTGCATGGAATTCTTCCTGTTGTCCAACTGTACACCGAAAGCGCTTCCAAGAGACGTTGTGGTCTTGGGATAGGATACCTCCATGACGTTAATGTGGCAATTAGTTGGGCAGAAATCGCTACTGTGGAGAGGCGACACCTTGGTCTTGGCTTGCTTGAATGTAGGCCAGGCTCTGTTTTTCAGTACTCGTGAAAACTGAAAGCAGAAATTGGGTTAGTGTTAATATTTTAGGGGTCGACAAATGAGTAAAGTATCTTGGACAGAATATTGTTTTTTTGTATTCATTGTTTTATGAATTAGAATTAAAACAAAAAAAGGACCTGCGTCCCACCACCTGCTGCTCTACACACATGGATTAAAGCATGATCTGGGTGATGGCTGAATAATGGTTGCTAGAGAAAAAAAAAGTCTAGAATAGAGATATCATTTAGCACAAAAACTTGGAAAGAAAATACATCAGAATCAGCCTAATTGTAAATAATAAAGTTATACTGCAAAAGCTAGTAATATTTGCAGTGAGATTTGGTGATTTCATGCTTTTAAATATATCAAAAGGAAATAAGGACCTGAATAATATACAGTAATTTATGTTCAGTGAGAAGACTAAACATCAGACCTCGTAGACAAAACATTGACCAAGGAGTTGAAAACACGATGCCAGGTGACCTAGTGGCTGTTTTCCTCATGCACTGAACTAGCTAATTAGCTTTACTGAGCTTGGCAGCACATTGGAGCTTTTGCTAGCAAATTTTGATTAATCAGAACTTAATCAGAGCTAGCAGCGGTTTCGCACTACTGGATTTTGAACACTTTTAAAACCTTTCAGCCATTGCTTCAGTGATATTTCTGCTAAAGTGAATTCAGAACACAGTGAAGGTAATGTTTTCTGTGCATGGCTCATCCATCACCAGCACTCCAGCTGGTGGCTACACACTCGTTTACCTGCTACAACATAATAGATAATCAACTCAAAACAACGCCTTCAAACAAACACCACACAAATACAATTCAGTGATGAATCAGCGCAGACATTTCCTGCACTTACGCCATTAATTTTCCATCTCGCAGTTCAGCGTTGAGAAAATACGGGGAAAAAAATCACGGTTGCTTAAGACGCCTTTAATCATCAGGTTGTAGATGAGAATTTCATCTCAACACATCTCAACCTGTCACGCCTGGAGTTTCCTTCATTTCTGTGATTACTCGTCAACACGAGACTGGATCTGGAATACGCTCGGTTCGAGGAAATGACTCGCAGATGAGCTGCATATTTTGCGAATTCAGAGATCTGTGTAAGCAAAACCAGATCCAAAATGCACTAGAAACATTGCTTTGAACTTTATGAATAGCAACGCCGTAGGGCTCGTGTGGCGGCGCACGTGTCGTTGTCGTGTGGGACTGTAACCTGTTTCTAGTGGAGCTCGATCCCAGTCGTAGTACGGATAACTTAACGTAATCGGAAAGGAAAAAAAATACTTTGAAGACTGTACTGAATAATAAGTGCACACAAATAAATGCTGACACAATTCTTGGAAGGAATTCATTCTACTCATTCCTTATATGGTGACAGCTTCAGATCAGTTAATTTCCTTTCCTTATATGATCTTATTGTTTATTACTGTATCATTTGGAATCATTTTCAATTTAATGTAGCCTTAATAGAACAGAGTTGTTGAATAAATTTTTTATATATCCAATTTACAATATGTCTCTAATTATTGATATGATAAGTTTTGGAAGGAGTTTCTAGTGTCAGCGTCAACAGTCAGAGGTAAAACAGGTTAAAAACAGAGTGTTACAGAGGGTTTGTATTTTCCTGAAGAAAAAAAAGAAATCTCATTTGCATACAAGTATGTGATTGGGTCCTAAATTTTATGATGCAATAACTCTTGTCTGATTCCAGTCTAATACTGTATACTACTTACTCTCCCTTTGATGTCTACTTCTGTGAAAGCTTTAATGCTGGGGTTCAAGAACAGCACTGGCAGGTTCGTTCAGTAAGGGAGTATGGTGTAGTGAACACTAGCTGACATGACTTTTTTCATTTTCTTACATGGTCTTATTATTTTTTATCATATAAATGCAATAAGTTCCACTTTAATGTAGCCTTGATAGAACATAGTTGTTAAAGAATTTTTGTGTCTTATTATAAATATGGCAAAAATCATTGAAGGAGTGTCCAGTGTCAGTGTTTGTAACAGTCAGAGGCAAAACTTTAATTTTTTCAACATGAGAAAAAAAACCCAGCATGTCCCAAATTTTATTCATTACTTATTTTGTTTTATACAAAAAAAAAGAATGTAACTACAGTAAGTAAATTTACTCTTTTACTGTACTAACATACAGTTTCCACATACAGTATGTGTACTTTAATTAAATAGGTTTATTAGTGGATACTTTTTACTTTTACTCCCCTACATCCTACAAGAAATATCTGTACTTTCTACTTCACTACATTTGCGATTATTATACATAATTGAGTGATTAGCATTTCCTCTGTAAAATGCTCTATCGCTTAATCATGTAGCATGTGTTTAATATTGGAATTTTTTTATTTGCCATTTATATTGAATCAGAATTAATTTATCAAGCATCTTCAGGGACAGAAAAATCAAGAGAATCTTATTTATAGATGTACAATAATGTGAAAAAGTCTTGACCCACCCTTTATTTATTTATATTAAATTAAAATGATGTAGATTAGACTAAATTAAGGAAGTAGGAACATATTTTTTACTGCACCAGGCTATAAAGTGCCTACAATCCAAACTAAAAATTGATTGTTTATGTAACAACCTTAACAGCGACCTCATTTCCCCTCTCGTCTGTTGCAACCACTCAGCATTCGGCATCACCGTTATATTAATCACTGGATTGATCATCTGTCTTCATCTGCACCTGTTTCTCACTGGTTCATGTGATGAAGTGTATTGTTTTATGCTGAATGATTAATAAGTCAGTGTGTGGCTTAACAAACACAAAACATTCCTACAAGAAAGTCCAGATCTTTGAAAGCAAAATATAAAATAGTCATGCATGAAAGAGTTAAATCGCTATCTCTCTATCTAAAGATCTATCTTCTCTGTATGAGTATGTGGATAGAACTCTGTACCTTCCTGTAGTTTGTGATTCGGTGGTTAATGTGCTCAAGTCTCTCGGCGCACATTGAACTGAACCCAAGCTGAAGCTCTTCTGGGACAATCTCCGTGCTAGAGTTAATCCGGCTGCACGTCTGCACCAGCTGCTCGTCATTCCGAGCCAAGGCCTCTAAGATCTGAAGAGGAAGAGAGAGAAAGAGAGAGAGAGAGAGAAAACGGTCAGAGAACAAAGACATCTATAATTTGAACTCATATACAGTTTATATACAGTACACACACACACACACACACACACACACATAAATACAAATCAGGAAATAATTTTTTTTTCCCAGGCAAATGTAGGCAAAAAGGCAAGGAAGGAATATATTTTCTTACTGTTATCATTTCCTTAGCATTTTATAAGTCAACTCAGCACAAATTTATTATTACATTATAAGATGCAGGGAAAAAAAGCCACCACAAAAAGAGCAAAGGTGTTACTGAACAGCATTACTCAGCACCTCAGGCTCCCATGTTCCCAGCTTGTTAAATACTCTCTACATATGCACTTTCTGTTTTAGATATAATTTAGATTTGGTGTCTCATATTTGCCTCAAGCTATGAGCTTACTACAAGATTAGTGCCATGCAAACTGTTTAATGGGGGAAAAAAGGATGTCTCAGAACTTAAACAAAAGTAGCTTTTTTTTTTTTTTTTTAATCATGCTGCACAATCATCAGACCATTGTTTGATAATGGACTTACTGTACTCTTTATGTACAATGCTGTGAAAAAGTATTCGCAACATGAAAGACTCACAAACGCATGATTGCTGTTGTTGATTGCTGTTGTTGATGTTGATACAGTAGGTTGGCACAACCAGTTATTAGGTTTAGGGGGCAATTACTTTTTCACATAGGGCCAGGCAGGTTTGGACACAGCTTTGAATTTCTTTAGATCATGTAGCTTTTTTAGATGCTTTATTTTAACATGCTTTAGTTTGTCAGACAGGTTCTTGTCACGTTCTGCGTGTACGGGTGTGTGTCGGCGTGTATGTGTGCGTGGCATCAATGCAGGAGGCAAGCTGGCGGTTCAAAATAAAGACTTTTATTGAGCACAAAAACACAAAACAAAACCTAGCTCATTCAGAGCATTTACCGTTATCCACTTATCTATCAATATAAACCAAACTATAAACAAAACGGCAACACAAACCCACATGACGTTTAATGCAACACAAAGAAGTCACCTTAAACCAAGGTATTTATACTGAACATAATTATCCTTCCTCGGTTCAGG
>JAQQZS010000019.1:17442788-17454341 GCA_030068045.1 Platyallabes tihoni | reverse complement strand
TGGCCACACCAGATACTGACTGGTACTTTTGATTTTGAGCCTCCCTTCATTGAGGGACACATTGTGAAACATTTTTATTTTATGTCTTATGGAGTTGACTCTTTTAGTGTTCATACAAATATTTACACATTAAGTTTCTTTTTTGCTGAGTATATATACAGTATATATATACAGTATATATATATATATATATATATATATATATATATACATTTACCTAGGGTTTTATTTTAGCCAGTTAAAATAATGTATACACAGTGTATGTATATATCAAAGTGGTTGGTTATTAAATGATTAATTGAGTCTATTTCAGGGGAAGAAAACAAACAAAAAATTAAGCAAAAAAAAGTTAAGTAAATTAAATTTTGTAAAACATTTATTAAATTGAATAGGAACTTTTTTTAAGTAGCTGTTTGTGGCAGCTGTTTGTGGTCTGGATTGGGACGGAGCCTATTTCCAGCCCAGGAAAAAAAAAAGGGCAAACCAAATGCTCAAATAAATGCACTAGCAAGATTTAATGCATTAAAATAATACAATAGCTGTTTTAATAGTATTTAGAATTCTATTATTATTCATAGTGAATAAGTTTTTTTTTTAAATTGTACAAATTGAAGCTTTACGACAACGACAGGACATACACAGCGCTGTAAGCTAGGAAGTCACAAATAAAGGAACTACTTGGAATTTCAGTTCCACCACTGTGTCCTGACTCTGTATTTTGGGAGGAATAAGTAGCAGCAGGATTTCAATTGCAGCTGGCAGCTTTGACACACACATGCAGGCAAACACACACACACACACACACACACACACAGGTAATTAGGTTGAGTTGAGAGAACAGGTCTCTTACCTGATCACTGGTGTGAAGAGACTGTGGAGCCGACAGAACAGCCTCACACCCTGAGGCGAGGGCAAGACACAGAGAGAGACAAAGAACTGGCACTCATAAACTCATAAACAAGTGGGCCCTTTTGCAAAAATGTCAAATACGAGCGAGAGTGCAAAATCATTAGGTGTATTAGTAAATTTACCTTGGAGATGACATCATGCGTGTCACTGCGTCGATGGTACGTGCCGTCGTCATAGCGGAAGCGATAGAGCAAAGGCTCGGGTTTGAACTGGTGCTTGTCTGTGACTGTAAAGAGCAGGAGAAGTGAGGGAAAGATAGTTCATTAATTTCATTAAAATAAAGTATAGAAACATATCGCACAACATATCGACCAAGAGCTTCTATTCTCAAGTTTGTTTCTCTCGGAAGCGCCAAAGTCAACAACTGCACACGAACAAGGTGAAAAATATATAAATTCGTGAAGACATTTAACTGAGGTAAATGATCTATATTCCCAAAAAGTCCCATAATTTGTGGTCACAGAGTAGCCATTTTCCCCAAAATTAAACAACCTCCAGAGTGTGAAAAGGCAAATGGATATCCTTTCATGAAATAAACAGTGTCTAAAGAGGCATGTGCTCTAACCGTGAGCCAGAGCAGCTGGAAGATGAGCTCAGAGCAAGAAGATGCTGCACAAGTTGGGCGATAAAATGTAACTAAACAAACGTCAGACAAGTTCCAAATGATAAAGCACACTTTCAGATATTATAAAAAGTTATGACCCTACTTGGACATCTTTGTCGGAAACTCTGACTCGGGTTTGGCACGGCCAGTCAAACCGCTATAAACCGGTATTGTGGTGTAGTTGGGCATTTCAGATGAATTGAAATGTAAATGAACGTCAGATCTGGTAAGAGATTCTTCTATGGTGTGGGTACCATGCTGTATTTGACACTACTATGGGTACCCTTTTGCTCACACTTTGGTACTTTCATGCTTTAATACAACACTTTATGTACTGAATGGTAGAAGGTCCTACTAAGTACTGTAGTATGGTACTATTGAAGACGTACCAGGATCATGCCAAAACCAGTGGTGCCAAACTGGTAGACCATGATAAAACCTGTTTGGTCTTATGTGGTACCATTACTTGCTAAGTGGCAGTCAGTTACTATACCATGTACACCATCCCTGCTATTGTAACCTAAGCAGTGCCATTTCACCTGTTATGTTACAGTACCTTCAAAATGTTAATACACATTACTTTGGGGTATACCATGGTACTCATTGGGTCCCACAGTGGTTGTCAAAGTTAAGCAAGTATCTAATACGGTACTGCCTACGGTACTGTACCATAGCAGTAGTATGTACTAATACAAACATACCATATTACTGAACTTTGGTAGCAACTGTGGTAAAATAATTACCACTACCTACCATGGTAAGTGTGTCAGTACCTATCCTGGTACTCTATAAAATCCTATAGAACCTATCATTAGAGACGGAAGACAAATGTATCGTGATTCTTATGTGTGGCAATTCATGTATCGTCCAAAATCAATATTTAAAATTCTTTTTTAATTTATGATTGTTTGAAGTTGAGGTGGTAACATTTAGATATTTCTCTATAGTCCTACAGGTGGTGCGTTTTAAAAAACAAAATCAAATAGTAAGGTACTAAAAGAATCGCAATACGTACTGTATCAAATCGTCACTTAGGTATCATGATAATATCGTATCGGGTGATCCCTGGTGATTCTCATCCCTATCTACCATGGTAATGTCTGAAATAACATTTTAAAACTATGGTATATTATGGTGTGTTCTATACCGTCATCTCCATCTCCATCTAGGAACCTCTGTAGTCCAAGTAGGGACCGTGGAGGCCAATGGTGACCATTGAATTTATTCCCATTTGTACAACTGTGGTAGGACCTGCAGTCAACATTCACACACTACGGGCAATTTGGAAACGCCAATTAGCTCTATCTGCATGTTTTTGCACTGTGGGAGGAAACCAGGGAACCCGGAGGAAACCCACCAAGCATGGTGAGAACATGCAAACTCCAAGCACAAAGACCCGACTCTGGAATCAAACCCATGATCTGGAGGTGCAAGGCGACTGTGCCAAACTCTAAGCCATCATGCCGCCTACTATACCCATATACTGTATTTAAAACCATAATTTAGCATCCCATATGACATTGTAAAAGCCCCAGGTCTTGTATGAAGTCCCAGATCTTTCACAAGGATATTACTGTGATCTATTTTACTAGCAATCCTTCGAGCACTGTTTTATTAGGTATGAATAAACATGAACCCAGTCTCTGAGAATTTAAAACTGTCCATGTTTCATATTAATGAAATGAGAAATAGTGTATACAATACAAATTCGTGTGATTACTTACCATGGTGGATGATTCCATTCTCTAGCAATGCCTGGCCCAGGTGAACACCTTCCTCTGGGTTATCCGTCTCTCCGATCTCCATTAACCAGGCTACAAACTCACTATGAGTACACACACACACACACACACACACAAAGCTAATGAACAAACCCCTACAGCATCCCAGTGCCATTAATTATGATGCATTCATGTGCTTTTTAAAACCTGATATTTATCACATCAAGGAGAAAATAAACCAGACCAATTCCGTAATCTACTGTGGCGCTGATGCATTATCCCACCGTCACCCCACTCCTCCCTCTCCCTCTCCCTCTTTCCATCCCACTATCCATCAACTCAGCCACCCACAAACCCTAAAACACACTTGGCCAGCTCTAGGAGATCAAGCCTGCGGTTGGAGTTTGTGTTTGTGGAGCCCAGTGGTAACACACTATTACCACAAAGGCACCATAACACACCACGCTGGCCAAGTTCAACATGTCTCACCCTGTCTCTCACCCTATGTGGTGTGAGTGTGTGTGTGTGTATGCTTTGGCAAACCCAGTAAAAATCCCCGTACAGAAAAATAAGAGAAAAAACACAGCAAATGTTTAGGATAGATGTTCAGACTCCCCAGCCTTCTACAAGCTGTCATCACGCTTTTATACGACCGTGTTCTTGAATCCGCAGATCTGATTAGTCAGCAAGTGTTGATTCGTTGTCTGTAACAGCAGCCCTGACTCAGATTTATTCTTATATATTATTGTTTCTGTTGTAACAGCTATCACTGAGACGTTTATAGCATAAAATATACAAGGGTCAGTTTTATTGCCAGTGACTCAGCCGTACGGATATCTAGAGAAAAAGGAGGAGCCAGGACAGAAAACAGTCTAGCTGCACGTCTTCCTCAATCCCTGAGAGATGATGGGACCAGCCGAGCAGTGCTGGATAATAGCGGAATACCGCATGTGATAAGCGGACCATGAAGAGATGACTGATATACCAGTGAACCCTCTTTAGCTCTTTACTGTACATACAGTCGCTCATGGTATTTTTTACAATTATTTAGTTCATCTAAAAAAATTCATAAATCCTGTATTATATCGGCTTGTAAAAATGATAGACCCAAAAACACGACCGAAGTTAAAATCTTTAGAGGAAAGTGATGGGAAACTTTACTAGTGCGAATGGTGGCTCAGGTAACTAAGGTTGTTGGTTCCGGGTGCCTGGTTCCGGGTTCGGGCCCCGCCGTGGGTGGGTTGACACACTTGAAACTACCCACCCACTGCATGCAGTGCTGGTTCCAAGCCCAGATAAAACGGGAGGGGTGTGTCAGGAACGGCATCCATACTGTAGTAAAAATTTGCGCAAAGTTGTGTGTGGATCGGATGGTCCGCTATGGCGACCACTTGACGGGAGCACCCGAAAAAAAGTAGATCTGGTAAAGATCTAAACTATTTGTTTCATTGTTAGTTTTGACCATTTATAACAAAAAAAAACAGTAGTTTACAAATTACTAAATAACTTCTAATTAAACTGTTTAACTGAACTGTAAATAGACTAAACAAAATTCCATGTAACCTAAAGTCAAATTCTAACTTGGCTCCTCTTGGGATTTGACCTGACAACCTGCTACCTGACAAGAAAACCCTGTCTCCTGAACTTTTCAGTATAATTTTTATTTTTTTTTGCAGTATCTGTTTCAATTAATATTCAGCCATATAAATAATAACTACATTTGGCTGTAAAAGATTCTGTTTTGTGACGACTCTCCATTTTGTGGACGAGCTGACAAACCCACTCAAAGCCAACAAAGACACAGCGTACAGCCATAAAGTTCAGCACTTAAAATAGCTCCCCACTTCAGAGGTCTGGAGAGCAAAGAGGGAAAAAAAGCAAAAAAAAAAAAACAAAAAAACAATAGAGACTCTGAGCCAAAGGCAACGTGCTTTTAAGCTTTTAATCAATAAGACGTCATGTTAGATTTCAGCGTACTGGAAGCCGAGGAGACGACGCTGGCTGAGAGAGACGGTTTAAACACATGATGCTTAGTCTTAACTGCGAACCTCAGCAGTTCGTGCAGAACTCATCTGGACCACCACCCCCGGCCAGAAATGTCATCATGTCCTGTGTTGAAAAGTGTGATCTAACCTGACGTCCTTCTTATTAAAACCATGACAGATTTCTCACCGAGACGGTTTTTTTCGAGATGCCTGTGAGCTTTCCTGTGTTTGTCCAAGTTTTCACGTTACACACTCCGCGCTACATGTGGTTTCTGTGATCTCTCGGATTGACAGATCCTGCCTCTTTCTGCACTCACACACACATCATGTTGTAGTTTTCATTACATAAGCACAAAGTGCTTCCCAGTCTGAAGAACGTTTACAATCGAAGCCGGCCACAAGTATAAGGAGCACTGTTTGAAGTCACGTTTTTTTTTTCACCACCAGCTTTTAAAATCTTCAGTCACTAAATAGGGCAATAACAGTGCTGTCCGTGTCCGTGATGATGTCTGGCAGTCTGATGGAAACGCTGGCATGACTTGGTGTAATTTGCAGTGGCATTTGACCATCGTCCCGGCACATTGAGGAAGCCTGGCTTCCTCACACATATACACACACTCACATGCTCATTCTCACACAACGAACAATTTGGGAACACCAATTAGGAGGAGACTAGAAGGAAACCCACCAAGCATTGGGAGAACACGCAAACTCCATGGACGCAGACCCGAGGCGGGAAAAGTTTGGGACAGCTTTCCAAAAATGAAGAACATCTTATCATCTCAAGTCTCAAGACGTCTAAGAACGTCGTCCTGAGACTTGAGATGATAAGATGTTCTTGAGACTTGCGACAAACACATACACTAGTCGGGTTCCAAATGCTGGAAAAGCACAGAGAGCGATTTCTGGTCATTTTGCCTTTGCTCCAAATAGCTGAAAGTTGTTTTGTGGTTACAACTACGGCCCTGAACATCCGAGCATTAGAGTTTTATGCGCTGAAAGCTTTTCAAATGGCGGCGTCTGCCTGAAAGGCTCCTTCGACGCATCTCAAATAATAGATGAGTCAAACTTTTCAGCAGTGATTTCAAACCAAAGCAGAATGCTTATATTTAAAAGAAAAGAAAAAAACTAGCTGCATCCGTGCAATAAGAATTGGGAATCGTTTATTTCATCCTTTGCCTAAAACAAAATTAGTGCATGCTCTGATGAGTCTCCATAGAGGGATGAAATGTGTTTAAGCCTGGGGATGGATTTTAAACATCATTTGCGAGGGTCCTGCTACATTCAATTTCTTGCTCATAAAGTAATGCATAAGTGACTAACATGACTAAATGGCAAAAAAAAAGAAGTTATTTTATTCCAAAGTTCAAGGAGGAGAAAGTAATAAGGCGCTTCAATACAGATGACAAACTGCCAAATACCTTTAATCGGGTTTTTTAAATCATTTATTTATTTGTCATTGTTCATGCTGTACAACAGCCATGATAATTCATGCTGGTAGAAATGGAGTAGATTATTTCCCCTCAATATTTTTTAAATCGTCTGCTGAGCGCACATCTGGACAGAGGTGGAGAAAGTACCTAATTATTCTTAAATGAAAGTTTAGCTTGTATGTTATCTTAATCGAAATGAATTGGCACCCTGTCCAGGCTGACCCTGCCATGTGCCCTGGGATAGGCTCCATGACCCCCATGACCCTGTACAGGATAAGAAATATAGAAAATGAGTGATTTATCTTACTCTGTTAAAAAAAAAAAAAAAGTACTACTTTTTAAAAGTACTTGAGGACAATAAATCTAAAAATGTAATACTAATTTGTAATAAGTGATGATTAATTAGGTGATTAAATAGTCATGGTACGAAACAGTATAATGTGCCATGGCATTTTGCTTAAAAACATAATTTACTGTAATCACTATAAGTTTGCATCTAGTGTGCATGACTAGTGTTGTGTAGTAAGCTAATGAAATGATCAGAATTTAAATATCTTAAATTCAGCTCGTTGATTAGGTACTGGAATTGATGCTAGTCGTAGCTGGAAAACATGTAATCATGGAGCACATCAAGGGTCATGGGGTTCGATTCCTCTCTCAAGATCTGTGTGTGTGGAGTTTGCATGTCGTCGTCCCCCCGTGCTTGGTGGGTTTCCTCTGGGTTTCCTCCCACATTCCCAAATTATCTGTAGGTTATGAATGTGTGTGTGTGTGTGTGCCCTGCGATGAATTGTCTATTGGGATAGTCTCCAGGTTTCCTTCAACATTGTACAGGATGAGCGGTATAGAGAATGAGTGATTAAATGTCTTCACACTATCATGCTCCATTAAGACAGTGCAAGCAGAGACAGGGCCATCGGAATACTTCAACATGGTGTAACACAAGCAGATTCACAGATCAACAGACATCAACAGATTCCCAGCACCTGGTTCCACTGGTCTGGAAGACCAAGAGTGACAACATCAATACAAGACAGATTCATTCACTTGAGAAATCATACAGAAAATGCAGCCACTACAGCAGGGTTACACACGATAAGTCATCAGACTATTCAACGACATTTGGCTGCAGCTGGACGTGCAAGAGGGCTGTACGTTGAATCAATGGCGTTATCAAAGTCGTACCATGAGTCTAAGCTAATGCCAGGATATTCAATTTGTTTTTCCTGAAGTAGGGCCAGGGAGCACTCAAGTTCTCAAGTTCCACCCCGTAACGAAGTGATTTATCCCTCTTTAGACACATATGAAGAGCTCTAATACTAGCTATACTGTGTAGCAGTACAGTTATTCATACAGATGACGAACTGGTATTATTTTCGCTAGAGTACAGTATTTTGGTGTAAAATAAAATTTAAAAATGTTTAAGTATTAAATAATATCTTTTACTTAAAACTGCAATGAAGTAAGACGACAAAGTTTCTATCTATACCGCTTATCTTGTGTAGGGTCACGGGAAGACTATATCCTGAAGACTATATCAGGGAGATCTTAGTACAAGTCAAATGGACGCCATGGATGAGGTGCCACTCCATCACAGATCAAAGGGAACAAGCACACAGACACACTCAAACATGACCATCAACTTGGAAATGCCAATCACCCCAAAGAAATCCCACCAAGCCTGGGGAGATCATGCAAACTCATCAAGTAAAGTCTGAGCATGCCAAAATAATACTTGAGGAAGCAAGGACGACTGCTGAAGCATTTTCCAGCCTCAAATCCAAGCCGTGGTCCACCAGCTGTCGACCTCTGGTTTAACCTGTCAGCAGGGTGTGAGGTTGCTGGGATTTCGGTTGGACCTGTGGTGTTGTGGAATCTTGATTTAATCAAATTGTCCACAAGAAGCCAGCGACCAGATCTTCGGTAAGGAAACAGGGTCTGGATTTGATTTCAGCCTCCCTGCAGCCAAGGATGCACACAGCCAGTTCTCCTGGGAGAGCTAGAAGAAAAAGAAGGAGCTTTCTAGGGATACTAAGTGGCCAGGAGATGATGAATGAGATCCTGACTTGGAGCAGGACAATATTAATTATGGGCATTTTAATAGTGTCTATAATACATGATGTTTCTTTTTAATGCTCATGTTTCCTTAACCAAAGTCAATCAAATTTCCAAATCAAACTGACTATAAATCCACCCAGAAGTCTCAACATTGCTTGTATGAACAAACATCATAGAACTGACTAATGTGCACCAATCAACAGTAAGAAACACGTTCTCCTTATTTTTCTTTCACCAAACAAAGATGTTCACCCACTTGGCTCCTAGTGGATCACAAGACTGAGGCATGTGAAGCCCCAGGTCAAAGATCACCTAAACAGAGTGAGCACAAAGCGAAAGTAATCACTTCCAGACGCAAATGCTCATCATTCACACATTTTTCATGCCAGGGATTTGTCTTTCCAGCCCCGAGAAGTTTATTTGCTTTCGGCCTGTTAAAGCAAAAAAAAAAAAAAAAAAGCATAGAGTCAAAGATCATAAAAGCTCCAGCTAATCCACAGCTGAGATGTTGCCACCTCTCGTTATAAAACTCGAATCAAATCTACAGTATTAGTGATTCTTAAAAAATAAAACACTAAGTCATAAGAGTTACTAGGGTTGGGGTATCTCAGTGGTTATCTCGGGGTATCTCAAACTACGGTTTGGAAGTTCCCAGGTTCAAATCCCATGACCACCAAGTTGCCACTGTTGGGACCTTGAGCAAGACCCTTAAGGCCTTCACTCTCAACTGCTCAGATGTATAATGAGATAAAAATGAAAGTCATACTGGATAAGGGCATTAGCCAAATGCTGTTAATGTGAATATAAATGTAAGTTACCTTCCCAAGAAGCACTTGGGGAAGGTGGTGAGCTTGCGTTTCCGGTCCTTAATCAGATGGCCTTGTTTGCTCAGAAGGTTGTAGAGCTTCTCGCCTTTCTCTGAAATCATCACCCAGGTATCCTGCTCCATCCCCAACCTCAATGCTACAGAAGAAATGCGAGAGAGAACGAGAGAGAGAGAGAGAGAGAGAGAGAGCAATCTAGTATTTTATAGACAAACAAAATTGTATTTACATTGGCAAAGCGTCAAGAAAGAAACTAACAACAAAAGCACAGCTAATTACCGCTTACACTTAAATCTTTTTCCAACTGCTTCTGATATGTTTAATTAAATTGAGCGTACATGCTGTTACAGCTTGCTAACTGTAACTCACATTTTCTTCTTTCTCGTTCTTTCAAAATGGCCTCCAGCCACTCCTGCTTCTCTTCGGGCGTTTTGGCCATGCAGACAAACCACTTGTTCTTCGCAGTGTTGTGGATTTTCCAGCCATTGTTGACGATGTTCCCACTGCTGTGGTAGTCCGCTGTGATAGAAAAGAAAAAAAAGTGAACATTTAGCCAGGGTCTCTTGCTCTCACCTTCTACATACAGTATGATAAACCATAACATTATGCAACTGTCAAGATTTATTCTTTTTTTAAAACCAGACATGTCCACAAAGTAGCTTAACAGACAAGAACGAGCCAGACACAACAATGGCAAGAAAAAAAAAGAAAAGAAAAGAAAAAGTAACAACAACAACAACAAAGTGAAATTTCTACTCATGGACAAACTTGAGATCAGCAAGTGAGATCGAATCAACATCATCTGTAAACAAGGCAGTAAATCTAACCTTTAACGCCTCTTTAACAAATTACCATAAAGTCTTAGAGGTCTTCAAAATGTGTCCGCTAACGTTCCAGGTGAAATGCTACTCATTCTGTCATCCCTGCAATTCTTTCTGTTTCACTTCTGTTTAAAACAAACTGTTTCAGTGTTTTTATCATCAAACACAAATGGGCTACAGAGGGTGCAGTGGTTCCTACAGTAGATGGATCTACAGTATACAGTACTGTGCAAAAGTCTTAGGCACTATGTTATATGATCTTGCTGGAGAATGAGTTCTTCTGGTAACTTTGTCACACTCACTCCTTTATATTTTTATGCAAATCCCAGGAGCGTACTATACATTAGGTTTTATTGTTTCCATCTGAAAACTGGTCTGTCTTGTACTATACTTCTTTCTTTACAACCATGCATATATTCTCCTGTAATGTTCATTCATTCATTCATCTTCTATACCGCTTTATCCTCTATTGAGGGTCGCGGGGACCTGGAGCCTATCCCAGGAGGCTTAGGGCACAAGGCAGGGTACACCCTGGACAGGGTGCCAATCCTCCTGTAATGTTATTTATTTATTAATTTTTAAGTTATATATGGAAAAACTGAATGATTTTGTACGGGATTGGGGGGGGGGCATCCCCCTGTTGAAAAAGAATTACAAAAACCACCCCTCCAGTCAGACCACCATCTCCCTTAACATCCCCTTGAGATTAATAATGCTGTATATTCTGTAATGTTTGTCATAAAAATTAAATATTAAAAGTCTCTATGTATGATCATTAACGACCTAATAACAGCGATTAGCCAATCAGAATTCAATATTGTAATGCGCTGATCTCAAGCTCACGCAAGTTCGCACCATTTTTCTCAGTTTGCATTTTCGCAACAGCCGAGTGAACAGTTCAAGCACAGCTTTTGACATATTTCACAGCTTCTGAGTTTTCAAAATGACTGATTGCTTTAATGATTATAAAAGGTGCGTTCTTTACCCAGTTTGTGTAATTTCATTCTCAATTTAAAGATGTTTTTTTTTTTATTAGACTTTGTGAAATTTATTTTTAAATGCCCAAAGAGAGAGAGAGAGAGAGAGAGAGAGAGAGAGAGAGAGACTGGTGCGTAGTCATACAAAACGTCTCGGGTTACTTTGTTGTAACCCTGTTCCCTGAAAAGACGGGAACGAGATGCTGCGTGAAAACGCTATG
>JAQQZS010000019.1:17427243-17438188 GCA_030068045.1 Platyallabes tihoni | reverse complement strand
ACTAGGCGGGGTACACCCTGGACAGGGTGCCAATCCATCGCAGGGCACACACACATACACACACACTCACACACCCAATCACACACTACGGGCAATTTAGGAACTCCAGTTAGATTAAATTATATTACGAGATAAAAATAAAAAAAGACACTATAACTGAATAGGGAACCTATATATAAAGATCACAATCAATTTTCACTAGTAAACTTTGTATTGGAATCTTTTCAAAAATGTACATTTATTCAAGCAACTGAGGCTTCATCTGAATAAATTTGCATACCAGATTTAACAATAATGAAGAATACAACATAATGTAAAAATTTTATTATTTTTTTTTCTGTGTAAAGAGACTTTCCGGGTAAACATGTCTACTAAACACTTGGTTTCTAGCAAATAAAAAATAATAATACTTATATATATATGTATATGTATGTATATAATACTTATATATATATGTATATGTATTATGCTATTCAACACAATAATCAACTATTTAGGAAATCCCCCTGGAATGTCCTTCTAATCAGAAATAAAAACAAATATGTAAAAGTTCATGAATTCCTGTCTGTATAGAAAATATCTATTTTGGGTATTGTTCTGTTAATAAGGTTTTATCAAGAAAATTAAAATTGTAATGAAAATTGGCCCTGCATGTCAGGAGACAAGCTTTACAGGGATATACACTGAACAACCACAACAATACCACCTCCTAAGGGAACTAAAAACACTGAATATCCAATATACTGCATACCGGTAAACTGATGACAGGAACATGGGCACCCATGGCATACTCATGCCAACAGGGATCATCCACTCTAATTCACAGAAAAACCAGTATAACAAAAATTGCTGAAAAAAGTCAATGCTAGTCACGATCAAAAGATATTAGAACACCCAGTGGATCACAGCCTGCCATGTATAGGGCTTAGCATGCAAAGAGGTTGAGGTTGTTGATTCGGGCTCCAAATGCCTCAGATCCCAATCTGATCGAGGATCCACTGGGATGTGCTGGACAAACAAATCTGATCCACTGTGGTCACACCCTGCAACCCACAGCACCCAAAAGATCTGCCACTAACTTCCCGGTTCCAGACACCATAGTGCATCACCAGAGATCTTGTGGAGTCATGACCCAAAGGGCCAGAGATGACCAGTAGCACAAGGGAACCTAAACAATCTTGGGATGAAGGTTTGCGTTTTAATACTGTATTATCTTTGATTAGTGTATGGCATTGTGAAGTAGGCGGAGCTTAGGTAAAATATTGAACAAAATCTGTGATATAACTTTAAATTCAGTTTCTGTTGCATTTCATGGTATACTTTACTATAACATATTATAATACAATGTTGTTATATGCAATTTTACCAAAAATCTGAAAAAGTGATTAACGTGAATAAACATGAAAATAAAACTCTGTACTGTAAACAATAATCAACCGTGTGGAACTCACGCACTCACCTGTACCATCATCCACGTTCTCCACCTCCATCACCTCGGTGTTAATTCGTCCACGGAACTGGTACCGCGGGCCCTCGGTAGCCGCCTTGCTGTTCTTTAAACGCCTGTCAAGAAACTCAAACATCTCCAGAAAGGTTCCTTATAACTTAAAACGTTCGGGAGCATACTCTATATAAGACATGAGCCTCACCTGTTCTTCTTCTTGCAGTAGACCAGCAAGTTGTCAAAGAGGAAGAAAACCCGTTCCTGGATGTTCCCCGCTGAAATCTTCAGCAGCACGCCCTGCATCAGCATCTCTGTGCAACTGTCTGTGATGTTGGAGCCCTGAGCAGAGTGCGAATAATGATAAAAAAAAAATTTTAAAAAAGCATTAGGTTGCAAGAAAACCTGCCCACGCTGATCCTCAGAAATCACAGAGGAAGCATTTGGCTTTGAAACATCTTTCTCCGTTGCATGCGAACGGATTCTAAAAGCTCACTGAGTTGAAGCCATGAATCGTGACTTGACAAAGCTTGGATTGGGATGAGGCCAAGCCGTATAACTCTCTTTTTAGAGACCGGTGGTGAGACAGAAACACTCCCTGTACTGTAGGTCGGTACTTCTCGGCAGGACTGTCAAGCAGGGAGGAATCATTTAAATCTGAATGATAAGGCATGCTGTGATCAGGATGGACAGCACACTGCAGCGCTTCATCAAATTGATATAGTTTGCCTTTTTCCTCTTTTGAATCAATCATTAGAGGTAAAAAAAAAAAAAAAAAAGCAAACAATGCACAGAGGAAAAGCAGTGTGCAATAAATAAAAAAAACAGCTGGTTTTCTCTTTCTTTATTCTGTCTGTATGATTAGGCAGCCATTTTTATTGCTTTCTTTTTGTCTCTCATTTATATTTGTCACCCACACACACACACACACACGCACGCACCCACACACATCTGTTCCATTCACTGAATGCCAAAACAACTTTCTGAAACTCTCCCTGCCTTTTGTTTTGTTTTTTTGTCACGTCTGTATTGTATCAGTTGTAAATGGAGTACAGAACAGCTCAAGTGGTGAACAATTGGCTAGTACACAGCTAGGCCATCTGAATCATTATAATCACAGAAAATTGTTTAACAATACCAAATCCTGTCAAATTATCCAACAATAACAAATAATTAACATCAGCTAAATAGATAAATCATTATCATAAGCTAAGTTACCAAGCGAATCCACTCAAGCTACAAATACTACAGTAGTGTAAGAACCTGTCGTTGACGGTTACAAAGTTTTTAGAAATAGTTAAAAGGTTAAAACTAAAAATAAGCTGATCAGCTTTAATGTAATCAGTGATATTATTTCAGGTTGAAGCCCACATACTGTACATGCCTCTCTGTCTTTTTGTAAAGCAGAATTCTGCCTAAGAAATTAAAATTTGCAAGTTTGAGTATCTTACGCCTTGTTCAAGCTAGGTTTACTTTTTCTAATACATTCCCTGTTCGGTAATCAGAGAGTGAATGTTGTTGTTGTTGGTCATTCGGCTGATGGTCACCGACCCCTTGCCGACCATCGGCTCAACCATCCAGTCCGCACATACTGTACAAGCTTGGCAACAGTTTTACGCCGGTTGTCCTTTATGACACAACCCTCCTATTTTATCCGGACTTGTGACTGGTGGCTGGAAATCAAACCTGGGCCTTTCCCAGGCTGGCGAAACACCTACCACTAAGCTCCCAGTGAATCAAAGACTGAATCACAGATGAGAAATCGAAAAAGTAGATTGAATAAGGATTAGGTTTTGTCTTAAAATGACTCCAGAGCGTTAAATTTAGTAAAAATATTCAGTTTAGCTTTTCTAATTAATATCTATTAGTGCAGGTGTTTGTTTACCTTGAGTAATTAGCTTATTAGTAGCTTATGTTTGTCTTTAAAGATTTAAAGTAGATCAGTGGTCAATATAAGACACGCCAGTTTGTCAGCATGCGCTCATAATGTCCCTTCTGTTTAACATTTAGTAAAATGTTGTCTATCTAGCCAGTTTTGTGTAAAGCTGTGACAAAATCTGGCTGGACAGACATACAGACAGGCATACAGACATACATTTTTCTGAGACTGGTTTTGGGTCCTTCAAAGTATGCAACGTAAAGAAATCATTGAAAGTGTGAGTTCTGACCAATTTACAATACAGACAAAACCTTTCTTTTATGTATATACCGTAGATAACAGCATCGTAGTGAGGACACTAATCAAATTTAGCACCACTCTAACACATTTGACCCACAATAACCTTTTAAAAGCAGAGCTACAGTATCAGCTACATTCATTTACACCTGACCCATGTTGTACTGTAGCTATTCACAAAAAGTTGCAGTCCCTATGCACCAACTGCAGCTTCTACATTAAAAAAAGATTTTATTTCAAGTGCTGGTAAAGTAGTAGTGACCACAGGAAGACGTCAACGTCCCCCCGTCTCTATGTACCCTGCAGGCCTGCTGAGGACACACAGCTGTGCTTCGGGTCAGCGTTAACAAGCAATCATACAGCACGTCTCTGGAAGGCAGGATGGAAATAATGACTCTCTCCTTCTTACTCACATACACACACACATCCCATATCACTCCATATTCCACCCACACCCTCAGCATGTAGACAGTAAAGCTTAATTGAGTGGCTGTATAGAAGTGTTAAACACAGACAGAGCTAAATACTGCTGATTACACAAAATGCAGCAACTACGAAAATAACCACTTTTTATTGTAGAGAGATTGTTTCTGTATGAAACATAAACACATACACTACACACATGAATTTTCTTTTATAATCGCTCAGGCAAATTGCTATTGAAGAACCACCAATGGCTAAAACGAATACCAAATTGGCTTCCAAAGTGCTTCATAAAAGCTATTTTGGGAGCGTGGCAGTGCTTGAAACGCTACGTACGCCTAATTGATGAAAAAAAATAATAAAAGAACATTTCACTAGTAGAACTCTTGGCCATGTGAACGTTTATGATTTCTCGCCTATAAGAACGGGTGGGGCAGCTCCATGGGCCTACGTTTGTGGCAGGAAAAAAAAAAAAAAAGGAACCAAACTCACTTTTGAACCAACTGAATGGAACCAAACTCATGGCTTTAAAAAAGCCACTCCAATATACATTTACGCTTGTTAAAACATGACAGACTGTTTTGGATTCTGCGGTATGTTTTTTACAGTGGTTGATGTGGACAGAAAACCTGGCTCAAATCATTTCAACATGCGCTAACTCGACACAAGCTTTCGTTCTCCAAAGCTTTGCACAGCACTCGGTTGATGTTCAAATCTGTTGCAATGTACAGTACACAGTATGAGCTAAATTACCTGTAGCCACATTTACGTACAGCACAAACAGCAATGTTTTTTGAGGTATAAAATCAATCAGCATGACATCTTTAACACTAAAATTTTACTAGCTAAAAGCTCAAACTAAATGTGATAGCATTATAATGTTAATTGTTGTTGTGAATATTTCAGCCTAAATAATATCTTTAAAAAATCATTAGCTAGATAATGCTAAATAAAACCAGTAATTAAAATCAGTAGCTAGGTTCACTAGCTAACACTTCAGATTAAATAATATCTCAAAACAAAAACAACAACAACAATAAAACATCTATTTGAAATGAATTAGCTAGGTAATGCTTAATAAAAACCAGTAGTAGCTAGGTTTACTGACTAACACTTCAGCTTAAATTATATATATATATATATATATATATAAAATGAATTGGCTAGTTGATGCTAAATAAAACCAGTAGGTCTACTTAAAATCAGTAGCTAGGTTTACTTCTGGTTACACTTCAGCTTAAATAATAACTAAAAAAAAAAAAAAAAAAACATCTATTTGAAATTCATTAGCTAGGTAATGCTAAATAAAACCAGTAATTAAAATCAGTAGCTAGGTTTACTAGCTAACGCTTAGCATGCTAACAACCGTCTTTTTCCTTCTGTGCTTAAACCTAATAGCCATGCTTGCTAGAAAGCTCATCTAACATTAGAACAAGTCTGTAAGCTAACAGTCCTTAGAAATCGAAAGAGAGATATTTTACAAATAATAACAAATAATCAAAACAGCTAATAGCAAAATCACAAATTTCACAACCTAGCAAACAGACAGTGTTATAGCATGATTAAACATAAAAGCTGGGTTTGCTAGCAAGTTACTGAACATTAGATAATTACTGAACAGAAATGTATGCTTTTTTTTTTTTTTTAAACCCTGTCAGAAAGCTAGCATGCTAAGTAATACATAGAGAAGTCACTAAAACATCTCTGCCCTTCTGGAAACCATTAATATTTTCCCTGCACTCATACTGCAGTATAGTTATGGGATATTTGCTACCAGTTAAAGTGGTAAGAATTTAACTGAAGAATGTTACAGCTTCTCATACAACCTGTTATATGATTGTTTTTTATAAAAAAAAAAAATAATATATATATACAAGGTACATCTGCTTTGTCCTGAGATGAAGCACCACACTTTGCAAATCCAACTGAATAACTTGTAGCTGCTTTGAGACAATGACCATTGTTAAAAGCGCTATATAAATAAAATTTAATTGAATTGAATTGAACTTGTTTTAATTTCATCATACAGCTGTTACTTGTAAAATGAACACACTGTTCTAGCATTTCCCGAAATCTCTTCTATCTGCCTTTTCCTTTCCAGGCACATTTTCTCTGAAATGTCTGCATGTGCTCAGTGCAGATTTGGTAAATTATGGTCGCACCTCCCATCCCTCGATATGCGACTGCCATTCCTCCAACACCTCCAGCTTCTCCATCTGTCTCTTGGCTTCGTTGATACTCGAACACACCGCCTTCATTACTTGGAGGGACTCTTGCACCATGGAGTAGTCGTTGTGCTTCTTTGGCGTTCTTTTCAGCAGCTCCTGAAAACACATACAAACACACACATGTAATGTGTATGTGCATATACACATTACCAATATACAATCGCCAGCCACTTTAATAGAAACACCAGTGCAGCTGCAAATCTTTAATGATTTATCTAATCGGCCAGTTGTTTAAGGTAAGGATCACATCAAACAGCGGAAAGGGGGAGAAATGTCATTTGATGGGCTACTGATTTCTGTGGAAAAAGCATCAACTCTCTTCCCAATCAATAATGATGACACTAGCCAATTAGAGGCATCTGTGAGCTTGTGCATGCAGAAGGAGATGGATAGCTTTTTTCCCCTGAATGTGCAAGGTGACACAACATGAGCATAAATCTGAAAAAATGTGGTTGGTTTCACAAGCAAGTGGTGTCCTTCACATTTCCTAACTGGTAGCTTTGGGAGACCTAATTGGTTTGTGGCACTTGGCCAGGACCAATTTAGGGAGAAAAGTGTTCGAAAAATACATCAATAATCTCTTTTTACAACCGTGGTGAGCAGAAAAGCATCACAGCAGCGAGGAACACATTAGGAAGCTAATCAGATCTTCAATCGCCAATCTCAACTCATGACCAAAAAATTATTTTCGCCCATGCCATCAAATCCTTAACTCAGCTACAGTACCACCTAAACACTATACCCAGGCCAAACGAAACAGCTCCAGCACTTGAGTTTAACTCAGGTTTACAGAAAGCTAATACAGATTACTATCAGAAGTGTTTAGTGTGAACACTTATCTGTTCCAGCTGTGGAACAAGAAGCTTCAAGGACATGAAAGAACAAGAGATTGCGGTTTCGTTATGCGAAACTAGCACTCAAGGGTGTTTAGCCTAACGCAGAAAGGTTTCGGGAAAATTTCTGGTTCAAAAATACGTTCCGAGTCAGCAGAAGCGGTCTGTTTATTTTGAAACATGAAATGCCTCAGATGGAGTCAGCTTAACGGGACAATTTCGCTGACACATTACTGCCAGCGGTGTTAAGTCAGGAAATTTTTATAGAACTTAAGGTTTGGGCTCTTTAACAAGGATCTAAAATCTTGGTGGTTCATCTCTACAGTATATGATTAGAAAAATAGCTTGTTCGAGGCTTTGTTGGTTATTTATTAGTGTAAGCTTTCTAAAGAGGTTCTACTTGATTTTCAAATTGGACATGGGTTTTATGGGACAAACTTAAGAAGGTTATTGATCTTTATTGTACTTGACGGACTCTTGCTTTGTATAAAATCCATAAGGTTAATGAAGATTGAGTTTTTTTGGCTGTAGGTTTGTAAAAAAGCACTTTTTACTGGAAAGGTAAACCATATTGGACTGAATCTCCTTTCCTATAACCCATGTTTCATATGGATGAGTTTAATGCCACTGGGCAGAAAGTAAGCAGTTCATAATGAGGGAAATAAACAGAATTTTCACTCACTCTGAGGAGCAGAGGATACTTGCAGATCCTCTGGATGGGAGCCACCAGGTAACCTTCCAAAGGAACCTCTGTGTTCTTTCTGCCTCCTAACAGCATGCAGTTCTAATGAGGAACAAAGAACCAGAACAGTAATATTGAAGCAAAAAGAGTTAGTATATAACCAAAACCCAAAGCTCAATGGAACAAAATGAGATGTGCAAACCAAAAAGGGTTCACTCAAACCCATAGGCTAGTGAGACTGAGACGAATAGTGCTAAATAGTACCAAAATACCACTAGGACAAGTTAAATTCAGCCCACTTTGAGACAAATAAGCAAACAAGAGCATGACGCCAAAGAACCAATAAGAAAATCAAAAAGATAGAGCTTAAAAGCAAGGAAAAAAATAAAATAAAGGAACCTCTGAGAATTAACAAATACCACATAAAAAAGGCATGACAAAATAATTAAAGAGCAATTAGGCAGAATCAAGGAGAACAAGAAAAGAAAACTAAAAAAGCTTGAATGAAGATCGGAACAGGTAGTCAAAACATGGAGGAATTGAAAAACGAGTCAGAGAAATAACAGACCCAACCGAGCAACAATGCAGAAGCAAGAAGGACCAAAACAAGAAACAAAGACTAATGAAATTAATCAAATTAATATCAGTGGAGCACAAACAAAACTCAATTTATATTGTCGAGGGAGAAAAGAAAAATTAAAAATAATAAAACAATAAAATACCACATAAAAGAACCGACACAAACCGAAGATTAATGAGACTCACCCATCGAGAAACGCAACAGAACCAGAATGCACTGAGAATGAAAGCGATGAGAAAAACAGAACCGAAGAGCAGCACAATAAAAGAAAATAAGACAACGGAAAAAACGAGAGAGTTAATTGCGGTGAGACAGACTCAGCTGCTATGCCTTGTGGGTAACCAGAACCCCAGCACCTTCATACGACACCAGTGTTCTCAGCGTCAGGACCATGAAATTCATACACATTCAGTCAAATTCAATTAGATCACAACATACCTGGTTTTTATTCTCCAGCTATAGAGGTACTGTATCTCTAGAATTCAAGAAAGAGCATGAAGGATGGAAAGAGCGAATCAGCGGGATGGAAAACGGAGAAAGGAACTGAGGTTTGTCTTTGGTCATATTATTGATACTACTGTATTTAGGTCAATCTGTAGGTGTGATGCGATCCACAAACTGGTTTTATGGAGGTTTTAAGACGTGAGTGTTTGGCTAATGCATTGAGGTACAGTATGTGGGAAGGTTTGTACTGTAGGAACCTTTGAAGATTGGTAAGAATGGTATTAGTGTATGTTGATACGAGGGGTATAAGGTTACATACTGTATGGGTACGTGTGCGATACAGGATTTGAACCGAATACTTACCAGAAGACACGTGCGAACACTTCTGATCTTGTTGAGCTCCAGCAGAAGCCTCTGGGCTTTCTCGTGGTTTCCACAGTACTCATCGTAAATCTGAAATCTGGCCCTCTGAGGACGGATACAAGCACACATGTACACAAGGACACACATAAGAACTGTTTAGAAACAGCAAGATTGAGTAAAGTGTGTTTCAGTTGCACACAATTCTGAATTTGAACTGAGGCCCATTGCCCTCTTGTGCATTATTGCAAATACAATAACAAGAATGTCAATATTAAATGAACAGGGTGCTTAAGCTTAACTTGAAATATAAATCGAAATGATCTTATCTGAAACAATCGCATCTAATGTTTAATCAGTTTATTGGCTCAGTATTTAAACATTGATTAAAGCATGGAAAGCAAATTATATTGTACCTTATTGTAACAAGACAAATCTTCTCAAGCCCCCACCCCCACTCCAAAATAATGTGTTAAATAAAAAAGGAAGGTTTTTTTTCCCTTTTAATATGAAATTATTTCATGAACATTTCATGAACGTTTCCAAAAGTCACGTGACTAAGGCTCATTATAATATTTGATTAAAAAACGTGGCTAAGAGGAAAAGAAAGAGCCAGAAGCAAACAGTAAGATTTTCTGCAAAGAACAGATTTAAAGTAAAAAAAGCTAAAAGACTTTTTAATTAAACTCAAGTTGACACAGTTTTACAGATCTGGTGATCTTTCTGAAGATCTGCTGGCGATCAAGTGCTTTTTTTCTGCACTCCCACATCTTCTATTTCACGTTTATACACAAAAGTTTAAAACATTTGATAAAATAAGACGAGTACATCTTTAAGCACGTGCGGAACCAGAATCTGAATACACGTAACTTTCCATGTGTAAATAATGACGCTTCTTTGGACAAAAGTCTTGTTAAATTCCAAAGACGGCCCTAAAACCATTAGACGATGTACAAAAAAGTTTCTCGTGGACTTGACATTTGATACAAAAGTGACTGAAGTACATCTAGAATTTATAAAGATTTATCTTTATAAAAGATTTATCTTTAGCAAGATAAATTTTACTAAAATAAATGTTATTTTTATGGTGCTTTTAACAAACAGACATTTTCGCAAAGCAACCTTACAGAATTAAAGATTATGGATAAAATTTATGGATAAAAATGTCCCTGGCAGGACCATGGCATAGCGTAGGGTCGAGGGTTCAAGTCCCATCTCGAGTCACCACTTGTGGAGTTTGCATGTTCTCCCCATGCATGAGATGTCTTCTTCCGTGTACCGTGGTTTCCTCCCACAGTCCAAAGACATGCAGGTTAAGCTAATTGCCCATAGTGTGTGCTAGTGTGTGCGTGTTTGTGGCTTGCGATGGATTAGCACCACGTCCAGTGTGTTCCCCGCCTTGTGCCTTTAGGCCTCCCATGACCCTAAATGGTGTTAAACAGTATGTAGAGAGAGTTTGTCCCTGATGAGCAAGCTGGAAAAATTCCTGGGATGACAAGAGGGAGAAACCTTAAGAGGACACCATCCTCATTTAAGTGGATTAGGTGGCTAATTTAGGCAAATCAATAATTTCATGCACAAGCTAATATCGAATTACATTCCTCTAATTTTTTTAAAGTGAAGTTTTACACACAGCGACTGGCCCCACACACAGTTTTTTGTTACATCAGCATTTTGGGGACTATTGCTTAGCTACTGTACGAGTGCAGAATTATTAGGCAAATGAGTATTTTGTCCACATCATCCTCTTTATGCATGTTGTCTTACTCCAAGCTGTA
>JAQQZS010000019.1:17416833-17427143 GCA_030068045.1 Platyallabes tihoni | reverse complement strand
AACATGGTTGTTGTTCAATAATAAAATTATTCCTCAAAAATACAACTTGCCTAATAATTCTGCACTCCCTGTAGATGTAGACTGTAGAGCTGAAATGAAGATAGAACCAATCTTGAAGCCGAGCATTTACAGACAGCTAAAAAAGTTTTTCATTTTTTAATCCCGTGAGTCAGAGTGACAGAGATGATATTTGCTTTGGTCAGTGGTAGGTGATACTTAATCTCAAAAATAGGTGCGGTTTTCTACTGCGATTGCTGAATTATTTTTTAAGTGATGCTTGGCACTGATTGACTCGTGGTACGGGCCTACCACATGGGAAATGTCTATTTAACTTTAGAGTTTACTGTGTTATTACGGCTCACGGGAGGTCTAATAGCGAGAATTAGAATTAGCCGTGCACAGAACCACCTGTCTAAGTATAGGATAGTAGATTAGAGATTGTACTCTACCCATAGTAATGGATTGTCCAGATGTTTGGCCACCACATCGTGCCTTAGAGGTGGCCAGATCGAGCATGTGCTACTGTATACACTCTCTCACTCATTCTCTACAAACCTGTTCAGGATTGAACGAAGCCTGGAGAATATACCAAGGGAACTCGGGGGGGTACAACCTGAACACGGTGCCATTACATCACAACAAGCAGGCACACACTAACACACTACGGGCAATTTGGAAATGCCAGTTAGCCTAATCTGCATGTCTTTGAAACTGGAGTACCCGGAGGAAACCCAAAAACATGGGGAGGGCATGACAGTCGGTTTCTTAGCAGTTACCCTATATACGAATATAATGTCCCCGAAAACTGAAATTTTGTGATGCTTATTTTAAAACCCATCAAGTATTTTGTATCATATTTTTTTCCCTCATATAACCCATTTTCAGTGTGTCTCTTGAAAAAAAATTTTTTTTTGTCCACAGGACCCATGGGATATATCACATGTACCAGGAATGCCTTTTTCACGAGACACAACCCTCCCAGGAGAGACTACAAAGAGACGAGGATAAGAAAAACAAGGTCTCGCAAAGGAACGGGACAGAGCCTTTACCGCAGCTGCACCCACAAATTCAGCCTCTCTACACACTCTGTTATAAAACATGTGGCTTTTCGTTCGGATCTTTCAGTCACGCTACAATTCAAAGGTAAAGCAGAAGCAGAACTCGGTGCTACAGAGCATGCCGAAATGCGACAGAACGTCATGTTGTACTGTGAGGAAAAATATTGGAACAGATATAAGTTATTAGGGGAAAAATAACCCAGAAGTATGAATAACTGACAATTTGGCATGGTCTGTATGGATTTCGAAGCGAAGGGGTGGGACTAATCTTGCTCGTATATTGAATAAGTATGTTGATTAAAACTAGCCATTATAACCTGATTTAAACATTAAATTTTTTTTAGGGGGGGTTCTCCCTAATTTTGTCGTGTCCAATTCCTCCCCATCACTAGGGGGCTCCCACATTAAAGCTACTACTACCACTCAGTCGGGAGGCCGAAGACTATCACATGTTTCCTTCGAACCACGCGATGCCAGCCGACCGCATCTTTTCGAACTGCTCGCTCGCGCACTCTTAGGGGCGGCGTAACACACTCGGAGAACAGCGCTATCCGCTCCTTCCGCTCGCGTGAGCTCACAGACTCCCCTGATTGGCTGTAGAGCCGTGATTAATGTGGGAGCAAGAAGTAACTCTCATCCCTCCCCTCTGAGAGAACTTGGCCAATCAGTTCTCTCTAGACCTCCGGCTGTAAGAGGTTTTTGCATTTTGTGCAAGATTTAATGATGACATACTATAGCACCATGGGGTCAATGTTATCAAGGATTATTTAAATGTAAGAGGGATCATAAATCCATAAAAGGTTAACTGATGTTTATTGACTATTTATTTAAGACTTTATTAGAAATTATGATTACATGTCTTTTCTAAATGTTCCTATTCTTTTTACACGCAAAAATATAAATATTGGTTATTATTGGTTAAATACTGTTAATATTTTTGGGTGGCTGGAATGGATTATCTGCATTAACATTATTTCCTATGGGAAAATGCGTTTCGCAATACAAATTTTTGCCTTAAGAACTCACCTCCGGAACAGATTAGATTTATACAGTACGCCGAGGTACCACTATAATGAATCTATTCAAATGTATATAAATAAAAAAAATCTTTTCTGTGCTACAGTGTCTAGCGCTGTAGCTACATGTTATATACCCTGTTCAGATCACTTCCATAAATCCATTTGGTTGGTTAAGCAGGAACAGAGGTTCTGATAATAAAGAGAGTTGCTGAGAAGTCCGGATCCGGATTGTGCTCGTCCAGTTGACGATTCCTGTTTTACTCTTTATTCTATAGGGGTGTGTCGAGAGAACGGAAATGGGAAGGACAGACAAAAAGGTCAACATGTGTGTGATCTCAAAGACTCACGAAGTGAAGGAAGCAGCGTCCCACTTCGTTATGCGGGTGGGGGTCTGGGTGCAGCAGCTCCTCCACCATGGCCAGGAAGTCTCTGTGCACACACAGGATCTCCTCCAGGTTGGAGAATAACACCTGGTGGGAACACGTGGAAGATTTAATGATAATGATACCAAACAGCATGGGTGCGTGTGCATTTTTGTTAATTATTCTTAATATTAGATTCTGCATGCTTTGTTCATTTCATAATCAAGACAGGAACATCGGGGGCATCAACCTAAGACTCAGAGATTAGTCTAGACAGCATTTCTGCACTTGATACTTGATAACCATAACCTCTGGGTGACCCACAACTACATACACACACCACATCCTCCAACACAGATGCTCATGTATGAGCCAAAACAAGCAGGACACACGGATTCCATGTTTATGCCCCAAAGTAAGCAAGCGCTGTGCGTCACTAGCACTTTAAGCCGTGGCCTTGTGACAAACTCTTTAAAATAAACTCCAGCTGCTTCCTGTGTCTTCCTGTCTTTCCACCTTCATGCAAAATTTGACTATTTTCAGCAGGATTTAATTGCACTTGGCAGTGTTTGACCCAGGATGCATCGAAAGCAACATTAAAAAAAAATTCTTGAATATTTAGGAAATCATGGTTTACCTTAACCATCTCCTCTGTGATGTTCTTATCAATTTTAGCCACAGCATACTGGTTTAGGCGATGCAGGAATCCCTGTTTAAAAAAAAAAAAGTTAGTTATATAGAAATATAAGAACAAGCAAAGCTGAAAAAGATTCAAACTGCAAAATTTAATTCATCTTCCACAAAGGTATTGTAAAGGCAAACAGGCACAGCAGGAGCATATTTATTCAGTGCTAAGATCTTTCATGATTTGTATTTTTTTTTAAATAATAGGATTAAATAATGAAACGACTGAGATTTTATAAGTCGTTTTAAAAAAAACACTCAAAGTTCAGAAAGTCAGCAAACCAAATAAATCATCTGAGAAAGTCCCAGAATGCTGATAACCAAGTGTTATCTGTTCTCATTTTATCACAGCAAGTAAAACTCCAAGCTCCCTGTTTGATCCACAGAGTGAGGGCGATAAGGTTTGTTTCTTTCCGATTTATATATCTCACAAATAATATAATAAATTACAGCTATGCTGCAATAATTTAAAATCATTCTGACTGCAAATGGTAGCGACCCAACAGAGAACATGATTAGAATGTAATAAATCTAAGAGGCGCCATGGTGGTTTAGTGGTCAGCACTGTCGCCTTGCACCTCCAGGGTCCGGGTTCGATTTCCGCCTCGGGGTCTGTGAGTGCAGAGTTTGCGTGTTCTCCCCGTGCTTGGTACTGTAGGTTTCCATCGGGTACTCACAGTCCAAAGATTAAGTTAATTGGCGTTCCCAAATTGCCAGTAGTGTGTGAATGTTGACCAGAGGTCCTACCGTGGGAATAAATACAGTGGTCCTTAGTTGGACTACAGAAGTTCCTAGATGGATGGACGTACAGTACATTCCTATTTTGGGTTTGGTTCATAGCGATCAAAGCAACATTATAAAAATGTTAGCACTGACTTTTTTTTTAACCTTTTGTGTATAAGCAAAAAGAAAAAGGTAAGGCTATTTTTTTTTCCGTATTTATGGGATAGTTGCAATCACCCACGAAACTCCATAAATGGTGAGGCTCACACTAGTAAAAGATCACCTCCTTAAATGAGGCTTGCGCTAAATCTTCCAATAAAACAGCTCGGCCACTGCTGCTTGCCGGCTATAAATAAATACGCGCACTAACTTCTCCACCATGCACACATGCATACTCACCGTATTATGTGCAGTTCCTGAGATATGGCCAATGCAAGTTTGTTTAACGAGGAGGGTGTTTGGGAAAAAAAAAGATAAATATCCTATTTTAATAATATTTAAATTATTATTTTGTAATAAAAAGGAACCATCTGTCTCATTTTGACAAAGAAGTTTTTTTTTCTATGACAGCTAGAATAAACAGCTTGGATAGTAAAAGATGGAAGAAAAATCTATTCAGTTATTCTCACAGTTCTTATCAATTAACAGGACTCCAAAATATATTTTTATATTGTATTTGAGGTGGTAAAATGTTGATGTTCCTCTATGATCCTGCAGGTGGCTCTAAACTAGTATTAAACTATTAAAATTATTTTCTTACTTTGTTTAGAATTGTAAAAATATATATTTACTCAGGATATTTATACAATTGTGATACTTACAAAATCACAATACAAATTGGATCGTCACCTAGGTATCGTGATGATATCGTATCGGGTGATCCCTAGTGATTCCCATACCTATTGTATAGAGTTTACTAAAGTGCTTTAAAACAATCTTTAGGATTCAAACTTTCTGTTAAAGGATCTGGATTATAAGGTATTTATCAACCTATTACGAACCTGTGCGACTTAATATGACGGGTCACATTTATAAATACATTTGTAGTCAGTTAAGTAAACTATAAACTCACAGCCTTTGGGGGAAAAAATTATAAAAATCTTCACTTGTATCCAACGCTGGACATTCATCATATGCTAATCGAGATCCGTGGATCAGGTACATCTTGAGATATGAAATCATTTGACAAATGTTTCCCTGCTTCAGCCACCCTACAACCCAGTTTAACAACACTGAAGAAAACTAGGCATTTCCTGTTAGCATGTCCGACCCGAGATCTTCTGATTGCGGCTACGCTGTAAACACTTTCTCCAATCTTTGAGGCGATGACGCACCCGGAGGTGATTCCAGTAAACGTACGCAAACGGAATAAGCGAGCAAAGGCTTTCTGGTAGCACGCTAATTACAAAGCGCTGAATCCGCTGATTACAAGTGGCTCACATATTTTAACAATGATTCTGAAATTGGTTCCGAAGGCCCCAAGCTGAGCAAAAGTTATTATACAGTAATAGAATAGCCAGGGCAATGAGTTGACTAAGTAATAAGACTCGTTGTGGTAAACGTTTAGCGTTGATTGCCCTGTGGGAACTGTGCTGTGTGGCGAAGTGGGATCTGATTAGCAAGTCTAATTCTTATGCACACAAATACTGTATATAGTAGATGTTGAAAAAAAAAAAAACAGACAAACTGGGATTAATAAGTGGAGCCTTTTATACCAATTTATTCAGGTCACTAGCAACCTTTTTTTTTTTTTTGAAACTCCAAACGACAAGGGGTGTTCAAATCAAACCAGGACTTTTGATTGCACAGAATAACAGAATGAAGTCATGCAAGTACCTCCCTTTACAGGATCTCTCTACATAATCCCCTTCTACACTAATGCACTTATCTCAGCGTTTCACTACTGCTTGAATACCATCACGGTAGAAAGTTTCCTCAGTACGCAGGAGCCACGATCCGACTGCCTGCTTCAGCATCCCAGGAGCTCCTTTAATTACCCAAACATGTTGAAATGGCCTGGAGGAACTCCAGGACGAGTTCCTGTAATGTGCAAGTGGTGTATTCAAATTTTTTACAGTACCACTGACTAAGAGTCTCATCGCTGCACTGTGCTTGAAGTCGTCTGTAGATATCATTTGGTTTTTACGCCTTCATTTAAAAGAAATTTTTTCACAAGTCCTGGTTTGACTTTGAACGCCCTTCTTATTTCCTACTTTATTGCTTAGTTGGCACCGTAGGCAGAAATATTTTAATGAAATCAGGAACTTTTTCCAGAAGTCCAGGTGCTCTTGGCACGTTGGTGCATAATCTGCAGCAATCACAACAGATTCTAGTTCCTGAGCCATAACACTGTTTCAAAGAACTCTTTCAAACAACCCAGGATTTTAAGGCCCAACACGGTCCAAGATCCAAATTGTAGTTCCTGGGCAAGAGCACAACCCAGCAGTATTTCTTTTACTACTCTTTTACCTTGAATTTTCTTTGCAGATCAGACAGTTATCATTGCATCTTCCTAACCAATCCATCCTCCACATCTTTCTCTTCCATAGCTACAAGTCACATGACTGACAGTTCTCTCATATTTTTGTGAGAAAGCAGGAAATATGGATTAAGCTTGTATAGTCTGAGCATTGCCTAAAATTGTCTACAATAATAATGGCCAACCCTGGTCCAGGAGCACCCCTGCCCTGCCCTGTCTGGCCATGCCCTGTTTTCTCAGCTCCCAGCACACCTGATTCAGCTCATTAACAGACATTTCTGAATACATATTTGTGTTGTAGGGCAGAGGGGTTCTCCAGGATCTGGGTTAGAATCCACTGTTAGAAGCAGTTCAGGACTGAAGATGCTTGAGTAGCTGTGTAGCTTGTTTCAAGTATGAACACTGGGAAAAGAAATTTTAAAAATGTGCAAAGAATCAAAAACACTGACCAGGAGCCAAGGGTTTGCATGGAATTGACACTTTTCCATTTGGTCACTATGTTGCATGACTACCGAGAAACCCCCTGGAATACAAACTTCACATCACTGTTTGGTTAAGAGAGCGTTCTCAATGTTCAGTTCATATTAACTTCCTGAGCACTAGTTTAGCAAAACCCACGTTGAACGCAAGTGAAGCGTACAATTAGTCTTTCAGGTCCAATAGCTCCTCTTAAAGCAGCACTGCACCGATGGAAGCATCTGTACAATGTTTGCAAGGGAACATAATATAATCAGTGAGACTAGAGCTATAATCTGAAGACCATGGTGGAACCGAGCACCAGTTTCCTGTCTGTCTGTCTGTCTGTCTGTCTGTCTGTGGATCTCCAAAGAGGGACCATGAACATGAGAGCACTAACAAGAAACACATGCTCCCAAATAGCGTTTATATACAGACAGTTGAAAGCTGATTTCCATGACCGGATGTGCTTTGTTCAGGAAACTCTTCTTGTCTGAGACGAGCACAATCAGAAGCAGGCGTCTTAGCAATCAACTCACCAGGATAGTTTTGAAGCATGGGACAGGAAACGATGGGACTTTCAACAGCTTGCTGGAAATGCCAGTCTGGCTTACATATGATAATAGATTTCATTAGAGACCGAGGCTGAGACTGTAGAGTTTTATCTAAAGTCATAGACATGAGACACAGCTGCTCCTAAACGATTGATGTCTTGAAGAGGACTCAGGCTAGAATGGTACTGTACTTTAAGTATGGACCAAAACTAAACAAAATGAGGAGAAAAAAAAACAATGTGTGCCTTCTCGAAGAGGCCTTGAGTAAAGCAAAATAGCACCTTATGGGCATCCTGTCCTGGCAGACTTTGCAAATAGTTTAGTCTTCATATACACACACACACACACAGAAATGCTTCACTTGGCCATGTTTGAGCAGGAAATCCAGGATTTATTATACACAGGCAAGACGATTGATTGCCCCAAAACTCTGTAGCATTTCTCAGATCATTCATACAGTAGTTGAATCTCAACATAATATTTTTACCATGCCTGGAAAAATGGTGTTCATGCAAAACCTGGCTCTCTTTAATCATCAGTTGTTCTTGCACCTGCAGCGGTGATGAATGCCAGAAACCTTGCAGGAATTTTGGGTTGTCAAAAGGTTGTGGCGGTGTTATTTTGGCAACACTATGGTTATTTTTTTGACTTTGAGGAAATTGTGTTGGAACAACATTGACTATTCAATTCAATTCTATTTTATTTGTATAGCACTTTTAACAATGGCCATTGTCGGAAAGCAGCTTTACGGAATCAAAAGAAAATTATGGAAACACGAAATGTGTGAAAAAATATGCATGAATCAAAATGATCAGATCATCCATGATGAGCAAGCCGAGGGTGAAGGTGCTAAGGGAAGAACTCCCTGAGATGGAAGAAACCTTGAAAGGAACCCATCCTCATTGGGGTGATAATGGATAGTAGGGATTGTTTTGCAGTCATGTGTTAAGCAGCTGGAAGTTCAATATAACAGAAAAAGTTTAGAAGACTATATGATGATGGAATAATGTTGAACAAATGCTCCTAACTCAAAGTGGTAAAAAAACTAATGATATTAATTCCAAACCTTACCAATAGAGACATGCATCCCTAGGAACATTCTGCTGATGTTAATGAATGCATGTACAGAACATCGAGTGCAGTGTATCAGGTAGAGTAATTTGAAAGCTGAGATGAACCTCATGGTAATATTTCTCAAAGATAATCAATCATTACAACTCTAAGAGATGCATGGTGGCGGCATGGCGGTGTAGTGGTTAGCACTGTTGCCTTGCACCTTCCAGGTTCGGTTCCCGGCCAGGTTCGATTCCCGTCTCTGTGTGCCTGGAGTTTGCATGTTCTCCCCATGCTTGTTGGGTTTCCTTCCACAGCCCAAGTCTCCTGGATAGGCTCCAGGCCCCTTGTGACTCTGAATACAGGATTAAGTGGTATAGACGATGCATGAGTGAGAGTGAATGATCTGTATCCCAACCAAGTGTCTTACAATTGGTTGTAAGTAAATGACAACAATATAAAGTTTTTTCTTTCCGCTATACATCACATTGGTTGTCTGCCCACGTCAGGATCATGATCAAGGGTAGAGAATTCAGGCTGGTTAGTCCCCTACCAATTAAAACGCGCCTCAACATTTCTGCTATCCAGTCTCCAATCTACTGTATGTAGCTTTCCAAGAAACAATCAATACTTGGCCCTATACAGTATATGCAGAGTATACTATATACAGTGTAGAGTGGGCAATTCCTGACAAGATTCCTTAAGTACACACATATGATGCTGGTGTGTTATTCAATAACTGTCTATCCTAAACCCTGTCGGAAAAATGTCCCCAAGTTATACAACACAAGGTCATGATATCATAATAACCGGAAGGTCTCATGCTCCTGCACTTGTTATCTGGGTCTCTCTCTAAGAAAACAAAAGACACAGTAAATGGAACGCACACAAAACAACACATAGTGTTCCCTTCCTGACGCAACAACATCCACCGAACATGACAAAGGTGAGTTCATTAAAGCGGATTATACTGTGTGTGTACTGTACAACAAATCAACATAGATTTATGTCTAATGTATGTATATATAGTTTATTCATCCCTATTTTTTATTCATATACTGTGTCTGATTAGCAGCTGGTACCTGATTCGGATCCAGTGCTGTATAGACCTTTTAAACTTTAGGAATTAAAAATGTGTTATTGTGCTTAGAGCAGGAAGTATGAGAAATAATTATCTTTAAAAAAAATAAAATAATGTTCCCCATTGCTTATGCAAAAGATTTTAAGAAAGACTTTGAGGCCAGAATTTGAGGTCAATACAAGTTAAACACCTGGGATATAAAGTATCCTATTACTACTGTATAATGGCGTGCATAAGTATTCGCCCCCCTTGAACTTTTTTACAGTATATTTTGTAGGAACTGAAACAGACTTCATTAAGATTGCGAAAAGCATTGCATAAGTATTCCATCCCCATCGCTATGTTGTTTTCATTCCTAAGAATGTTTCATGAGATGATTTCAAATAAGATTTTCTGTTCATCAGTAATGTGCAAGTGGTGTTGGTGAATGTTAGGCAATCAGTTTTATGCCATCATTCAAGAGAAATTTAATCACAAGTCCTGTCTTGACTCGAACGCCCTTTGCTTATTGAAAAACTAATTCAGAAATATCTCATAGAAAATATAATAATCCAGATTTTGTTAGCTAAATCTAATAAAATGAGCCATGCCAACCCTACATGGCCTTCCACTGTTCTTAGTAAACTCATGAATTCCCTGCATTATCATATTGCCACATGATTGGCCTCTGCCAGTCACATGGTCAGTAAATACTCAGATACCCTTTACAAGAAAAACGTCTCGGGTTACTTTGTTGTAACCCTGTTCCCTGAAAAGACGGGAATGAGATGCTGCGTGAAAACGCTATGGGAAATATCTTTGTCATGTTGCCGGTTGTGAGGCATGTGTGCAAACACGCCAA
>JAQQZS010000019.1:17403755-17415348 GCA_030068045.1 Platyallabes tihoni | reverse complement strand
CCCCCCCCCCCCCCCCCCCCCCCCCCCCCCCCCCCCCCCCAGCGGTTTTGAAAAAAATAACCCTATCTCCCAAGCACACCAACAGTTTAAAGAATTAAATATTCCAATCTTGGCTTGGCTTATGGATGTACAGTTGTGAGATTTCCTCACACGCCTGTCCTAGACAGGAAACTGGTGTTGATTTTCTTCCTGTGGAGGAAAAACTTCATTTATCAGCCTTATTACTGCACTGCCTCAACTGTCTGGATATACTATACAGTACACACCACCAGTACAGTAGCAATATCAGGACGGTATCAGGCTGGTGAGGCTTATCATATAAAAGATGTACAGAGACAGTGGCGTCTTTCAGCGCAAATCTTTTAGCGAACATACCGGGACTTGTCTCGGCACGATCGTACCCACAGTCCTGGGAAATGTCCACAGCAAGGACACAGTTCTGATCACGCTCAACCTGTTCTTGGATATAACAACAACTCATTCGCAGATGTTCTTCATCCTCAATGGTTACAGTATAATGATATGTGCATGTGTATGACGTCATCTTATTCGAAACATATTGTAAAGAAAACTCAAGCATAGGAAGTCAAATGCTAGTAAAATGCTATAGCTGTTGTCACCAGGAAGGACAATAAGGAAGTCAATCACATACAGTAGAAAATCAGTTCTGTGTCAGAATAATAAAAAATCTACAGTACAGTACAGTACATTAATGACTACAATAGTAATGAGGATTTCTTTCACTTGAAGAAATTATAACCTGCCTGGTCCACTGGCTCCTCAGCCGCTACTGAGTGTTTGAACAAAGGAAGCGATTTGGGTCTGTATGATGGCCTGAATTTCAATTCTGTCTCACAGTCGTGTCTTTTCTCAAAGCCTTTGTAGCGGAAAGAAACATGGATTCAGGAGCATAATGCGTTTTAATTACACCAGCTCCAATTACCAGCTCTTTAAAGCACCGTTAATGATCAACAAACGCGCCGAATAATAGAACTCAGTGCAAACATCCTACTGAATATGCATCAGTGTTGGACTCTATATTTACTCCAAAGCTGATTATGCAATTCTGTGATTGCCTAGGGCCTGGATCGTGATCACGCTGACTAAGCTGGACTTTCAGTTCCAAGTCTTAGTCAGTCCTTACCAGAACATTGTCACTGTCATTAATGTGCTGCTGATTAGAACTGCGGTAACCATGAATGAGCCACTATTCCCAGAACAACCGCTACGAATGTCTGAATTTCCTTTGAACCGCTTTTCCTTAATTATTTCCCCCAATCCCTGTCACAAAATTGGTTGCTGAAAGTTGTAAAAGAAGACCAAGAACTTTTTTTTTTCTTTGTAAGTCCTTAGAGACAGGTCTGAATGGGAATGAAAAGTGGACTGGCCAGAAAAGGACCCCTTCGAAGGGCTCTGGGCTGAATGCCATCTTTGTATGAAGGAAGAAACAGTGGCCTTTGCTAACCCGTCCAGCGCACCAGGCTCTGTCATCTAGACCTTCCTGGCTGAAAGAGCACAGACTAGCGAAAGAGACATGCGGATGGCACCCTGCAAGTCTGCCAAAACCAGAAATCGAGTTTGATGAGCTATGTGACTGATTTGTCCTGGATCCATCCTGCGCCATCGATCATTCAGTCAGTAGGTTTAACCAAAGATAAAACCTTGTTACTGAAGGTGTATTACACAATTTGTGCAGTTTCCTCTTCTAAATATTTAAAGTAACATTATAACATAAAAATGACCAAGATTCATTGAGAAGTAACCTAAAATCTTCATAAAGAGTTTTTGTCTACCTGTTAACGTTCTGCTCAACATTTTGGTAGAACACATTTTTGGGACAATATTGGATAATATTGAAAAATATTGTTTGAACCTGTTCTAGTCATCACTACCACTCGGTTGAGATATGCTATGATAAAAAAAAAAATCCACCTTATTAATGCGCTAGAATTTAAGACTGATGTCTATAAATAGTAGGCCTTTTTATTTGCTTCTTAGCATGTCATGAGAAATAAAATAGATCTAATGCCCTAAAACAGTTGTACTGTTGCATCCCCACACAAATATTATTATTTTAAAAATATATTGATACTTTTACCATGACACATTATCTCAACCATTTGGTAGAGGCTTATACAATAGTTAAAAACAAGCATAAAATAAGCATAAAATAAAACTAAAATAAATGACCGCCTTAAGCAAATAAAAAATGCCAAGAAAATTCACTTTCTTTTCTCTCTTTTTTTCTGAGGATATTAAAGGGTTAACGTGGAATTTGTCACGTTAAATTATGATTTACACAGATGGACATCTAGAGGTTTGATATAGTGAAGGTATTATTGCAGGCGGTGGACAAATTGGTATCCTTTTTTTGAGCCTGCCTGCCGAGTATTAAAGCTCATTTCACGTAGCATGGAAACTTCACAAGTGGCCATTGATGCCTCTCTACGTGAGCACCTGCCTCAAGGAAGGGCAGCTGGATTGAGAGGGCACATAGGCATCCTATTCATTCTTCAGCATAATGATGCATTTACATATGCACCATCTAGTCCGTTTCAATGGAAAACTGGTGCATTTTCCTCCTCGCTATGGTTCATGAAAGCAAGCGCAAACACGGGAGCAAATTCCAGCACTGACCAAAACATCCACGAGTGCCTGGGTGAGTAAGATCGAACTTAAATGCAGTCAAAAAGGGATTAAATTCTAACTTGGCCCAAATGCAGGATGTTAATCAAACATGCATTGTATTCAGGTACGCCACAATTGCATCACAATAATAACTCAGGTTTTTTACCTTTTATTAAATTCTTGAAAAGTCTGGCCAACAAATGAAACAGTTGCACTTTGTTTTATTTGATTACAGATACGTGCACCAAAAATACCCAATTTTATCTGGTTCAGACTCAGCAAAAGACTAACAGCTGTGAAAGCTCACTAAGGGTGTGTTCACACTTGTATTGACAAGGCTAGATCTTTTTTCACTCCCTGCCCATCCACATGCTGCCTCTGAACATTCTCTGGTAGTAGGAGTTATCATTATCAGATGATAGCAGCAAAGCAGACTTTGACAATTTACATATATTTAATCCGTGGTGCATTCACATTTCAATCAAACTGCACCAAGTGAACCGAATTCCAATCAAACTGCACCGTGCAGTCCTTTTGGAAGTGGGCCGAGACCCACCTTTTCAAGATGTCTCAGTATGCTTGGTTGGTGCGCACCCAGGTTCGGATGGCTGCGTTTACACTTTTTCAACAGCAGAACATCTGCACCAGATTTCGTTTTATTTTACAGTGTGAACGCACCCTAAAAGATGGCTTCAGAAGTCTGGCATCCAAACAGTCCACCAAATATCATTATACCTCGATGATACTTCTTGAAAGTGTTTATAAAAACTTTGATTCACAAACGCGTTCTGATTCATTCAATAAATTGTTTTCCTTCGTTGCCAAAGCTCTGGAATGGAGCGACAGCACAGGAAGAACAGAGCACAATGTAAAGCAGGGGAGGGCCAGGAAGGAAGGAAATCCTGCTTGCCATGAAACAAAAGCAAAAGGAACTCGCCGACTCGAGCGCCCTGAAAGCTCTCACTAGCCGGTCGCATTCACAAACCTGACACCCAACCAGCGGCTAAACGCTGTCGGCGTAAAATGTGTGAAATGTGCAATTAAGAAAGGGAGGATCGGTACCAAACCATTTTTTTATTATTATTGATTGATTGATTGATTGATTGATTGATTTTTTGATTGTTTTTGTTTTAGACTGTTTGTTTTACATTTTGTCTTGACTGATTGTCCCAGATCAAACCTAGATCAGAAGCTACAAAACTACAAAGTGTATCAATCAGGCTTCAAATGATTGTTTTCATGTGAAATGTAACAATACCCGAATGATGAAAAGAAGTCAGACATTCAAAAACAAATAAGACAGTGATCGGGGAAAGCTACATCGGGCTAAATGAGAGTGGTGGGTCTGAATAGCTGGCTTTGTACAGAAGCTCTTTGTGTCTGTAGCTTGCGGGGAAGATACACAGTCTGCTATGTGACAAGAATCTTAAAATCAAAGTCAAAGACCTTCTGAACATTTTTCAGCAGAATAGACTAGACTAGAAGAGATTGTGAGAATAATGCACAACACGGACGCAGGGCGTTGTATAGTAGCATTTCTGACTTAAACGAGTCCCCTTAGGGTTTAAAAGGAAAAGTAGGCATATTTCAGAGACAAGAATCGAATCAAATCCGATCCTCCGCGTAGCCGGCATAAAACTATCACTTCTCGTCAATACTGTATGTGGAAAAACTGACGGCGAAACTACAGTATAGCGTGTCAGGACTAGCTAGTTTTTGATTGACACTGGTGAAGGTGAGGATGTTCGCAGGAAGGGCTCGTCTCCTTTGCAATTACAGCTAACAGACTTTCCACTGCCTCTGACAAATTACTAAGATGACCATGAACTCTTCACAACAGTTTTTTTAGATTGCAGAAAGCAGTTTCTGACAGCAGAAATCACAGCCATGCTGAATAGTGAAAGCTTGAGTATTTCTACAGGACATACGTATTGTGACGAGATAATAATTGGGATTAAACAGCTGTGTGTCCATAAGAAAAGCACTTGTTAGTCAGGAAAAAAAAGATTTGGTTTGCTACGGAGCATAAAGATTAGACTTTGGAGGACTGGGAAAAGGAAAGAAGGGGTAGTGTCCACTGTACCAGCCTCTGGAGGAAGTGTTATGATCTGGGGTTGCTTCAGTCGCTCAGGTCTACGCTCAGCAACGCAATATGGCAATAAAATTAAGTCAGCTGACAACCTGAAGGTACTGAATGATCCAAGGGAGTTTTTCTTCCCTGATGGCGCAGGCATATTTTAGGATTCATATTGTGAAAGAGTCGCAGCATGAAGATTCATTGTCACATATAAACTAGACCTGATTTTGTGCCGTAATCAAAGCTAAAGGTGGACAAACAAAATATATTTTTGACAATGGAGTTACAAATCAGTTTTTCATCAAGTGGTTATTATTATTACGTTTTTTAAAGTATAAAGTTCAGCCTTTATTCATCACTTGTTAGTAGGCTGGGGTCACAGCGCAGGGTCAGATATTACTGTATATGGCGCCCCTGGAGCGGACAGGGTTAAGGGCCTTGCTCAAGGGCCCAACAGCAGCAACCTGGCAGAGCTGGGGCTCAAACCAACAACCTACTCATCAGTAATTTAGAACCTTAACACACTGAGCCAACACCACCCCATGAAAGTGTCAGGAGAGAGTGCAACCGCAGGCCCACACTATCAGAAATAATGCAACTGAGATTCCCATATTGGAATTTGCAAGGTTTAGCACAGACTGAGCGAAATGACAAGAGTCTCACCTTGAGCGAACCAACTTCTTCTTCATGGTATCACCCCTGCCAGGTAATTCATATTATTATTATTAGTAGTAGTAGTAGTAGAAGTAATAGTAGTAGTAGTAGTAGTAGTACATTTTACATTTTACATGGTCTTTAAAAATCAGAAAAAAATGAAATAAATGTTTAAATGAAATAAATGATTAACCATATACATACATTAAAAAAAACCTGACTGCTAAGCTAAAGAATTGAGATAAAGATTAGATCACTCACTCATCATCTACACGGCTTTATCCTGTATACAGTAGTTGGGGGTTCAGGAGTCTACAGTATATCAGGAGATTTAGGGACAGGGTCATGGACAGGCTGCCAATCTCCAGTATCACAGGGCACACACTGCAGGCAATTTGGGAACACCAGTTATCCTAATCTACATGGACATCTACATCTACAGATTATAGTATTTGCATGTATACGGTTAGTTTTTTACCAGAACACTCTCACTGAGCCTGAAAGATGTTTTGTGCAATTTGCAATCATGAAAAATGGAAGAACAGTTATTAACTATTAGTAATAGTTAGTTACTATAGCTTTTAGTCAAATACATAACATGAATTAAGTACATTTTACATATACTGTATGCTCAGTCAATAAAAGTTTCTTTTTAAATAATAGTTTTAAATGAACAAATTATTATTATTATTATTATTATTATTATTATTATTCATTTCGTAGTTTATTCCACAACATACAGTAACCTGTACATATTTCTATAGGCCTGTGTTAATGGAAAACTCCTTAAATCAAGGCTACTGTTTCAGAAACAGCAGGAGTGGAGATTAACTGCCAAGAAGGGGTCAAATGTGGGGGTGGGGTGACCGCCCCCAACCCCCCACCCCCAGGAGGAGGGGCAATGCCGGGGTCAGGGCTTGCTCCTAGTATGCATACCCCATTTCTCTCCAGTTCTCCTCACATGCTTGAGCGAAAAACAACAGTAAGTCTAGTTGCCCCTGTAATAAACAAACCTGAGTGCACGAAGAAGACTAAAATGTGTGTCCGGGTCTCTTAGAGACCTCTATCTATCAATTTCAGTATTAATAAAATCTTAAATGTGTTACAGTTTACTACTTCTCTCCTTTTCCCCTTTATATCGAACCCAAACTTGCACTTTTTTTTACATGAACATGCTATATATAAAAATACAATACTGAGGTCTAGGCCTCTGTATTTTTGGATTTTTTTTTTTCACTCCCACATAGCCTCAGAATCAACATAGAATCAGCAACATCCTGATAATGTGGTGGCAGAATCTAGCTTACTATGCAGAAAAAAAATGATACGACAAGTCAGCATGATGATGATGATGATGATGATGATGGTGGCGGTGGTGGTGGTGGTTTTCAGCTGACCTCAAACCAGAGCTCAGTATAAAACCCATATAATTAATTGTCTATTATGGTACAACACACGCCTATATAGGCAAAAGTATGTGGACACTTGAGCATAACGCTCCTTGAGATTTAATCTAATTTAATTAGATTTAATTTAAATGCTTTGCTGTTATCATAACCTCCATTCTTCTGGAAAGGTTTTCGATTTGATTTCAGAGTGCAGCTGTGGAGATTCATGCTCATTTAGTAACAAGAGCATTTCTAACAAGAGGCACTGAATCGCTGATGTTGGGTGAGGAGGTCTGAAATACAATAGACATTCCATTTGAGGGTTAAAGTCAGGGCTGTGTGCATGCAAGACAGAGACTTGGATTTTTCAGATCCAAGCTTGGTAAATCATTGCTACTAATACAGTAATGTGCAAAGTGAAAAAAAAACTATAGGTACCATATTTACAACTATAATTTATTTTATTTTTTTTTACTATAGAACATTAAAACATTCATGCAACATTTTGGACTGAAATTTCAGCACATTAGTGATAAAGCCACTGGTTTAGTGGTTGCCCTAGACTGCCCAAGCACTGTCACCCTGCAACTCCAAGGTCCAGGGTTTGATGCCCACCTCGGGGTCTGTGTGCATTTTCTCCCAGTGCTTGTTGGGTTTCCTCCGGGTACTCCAGTATCCTCCCACAGTTCAAAGACATGCAGATTAAGCTAATTGGCGTTCCCAAATTGCCCATAGTGTGGAAATGTGTGTTTGAATGTTGACCAGAGATTCTACCATAGGTGTAAAATGGGAATAAATGCAATGGTCACCATTGGCCTCCGTGGTCCTTAGTTGGACTACAGAGGTTCCTTGATGGATGGATGGATGGATGGATGGATGGATGGATGGGAGTGATAAGACTAACATTTTTGATGACCTTCTCAAAACAGTGATTAGTATGGGCAGTGTTATAGTCTTAACAAAGTTATTAGTCTGGATATTAACTGATCTAAAGCCAAAACTGCTATAAAAGCTCATTTAAAAGTAAATAAGGGGGACTTTAATTTACATGTCTCAATATGGTTCCATGCACTATTAAGTTAAGGCTCGAATATGCCTATATATTTAATTGGGCTACTGTCCTTGTCCTATTATACAAGAGCAGGGGAATCGATTTATTGACTGAAGTACTGTATGTCCGACTCCTCTATGATGGGTAGCGATATACTCCCTTTCAGCTTTTTGGCACTGTATTCCTGGTTGACCTATTACATCACAGACCAAAACATTTGACAATCAAGGAATCCAGTAGTACAATGAGTGGTCAAAACATAAACAATTTAATATATCGTACATACTGTACGCTTTACTTTTTGTGCAAATGTTATCCCTTGTGGTTATGATGTTACGTAAAGGCAGACAATATCGGCGTATAATTAGTGGCTTCTTCCACTGTTATGCATTATGTTTGACTTCCGGGTCAATGCCCTGAGTGGGTCTTATGCAGAGCGCCTAGGCCAATTTCCTTTGTTCGATGAAAGTAAGATTAAGATTCAATTATTTGTCTTTTGTAGCTTACAGCACAGTAAAAAAAAATTGCATATCCCAGTTGGGGTCAGAGCACAGGGTAAGTCAGGATACTGCGCCCCTGAAGCAGATAGGGTTAAGGGCCATGCTCAAGGGCCCAACAGTCCCAACCACTGAATGCAGTGCCAGTCCCAAGCCCAAATAAAATGGGAAGGTTGTGTCAGGAAGGGTATCCGCTGTAAGACCTATGCCAAGTTTCATGCAGATTGGATGGTCCGTAGTAAAGACCCCTTGACAGGTACAGCTGAAAGACTAACAATAACTGAAGGGCCTAACAGTGTCAAATTGGCTGTGCTGGGGCTTGAACCCCCAACCTTCTAATGAAAAAACACAGTGCCTTAACCGCTTGAGCAAACTACTACCCCTGAATTAGCCATGTAAAGTACAGTATAGCTTGATCGCAACAGCATTATTAACACAGTTAGTCAAAGTAACACAATATCAAGTAAACATACTGATTGTTCAGAATGTGTCGTCATCTTGATATGATGTCATCCTTTTACAGGGAGTCAGAGCAATTCATAAAAAAATGTTAGTCCTCCTTAGTGTGATATACAGTATGAAGCAGGTCACATTTCTGCAGTTGGAGCCTCGCCTTACTTGCAATCCTGGTTACGACCCGGTACCTCTCAAACACAGGTCACATACTAAAAGATTTCTCATGAGAAACAGACGAGGCTGTGCATTGATTTTGGCGGACTTGTCATATTTATTTATTTGCACATGCTGTTAATCTATGAAAAGAAAAACTAAAAAGCTCTAAAATGCTTCCATTTAAAAGCTCCAAAGGATTTTAGCCTGGAGGCTCGTATAACAAGGAGGCTCGTATAACACTCAGATCTGTGTCCAGTGTCCCTAAAGCCTCGCAGCGTTAAGTGTCGTGTTGATGAGAAAGATCGTTTATAATGATCTTTTATGATCATTTTATGACGACATTGTAAACAGAGAGCAATCTATAACATTTATCTCTGTCCGCGGTGCATCCAATTAAAATACAGGGCTAATATGAATATATATTTTTTTCCTCGGGAAAGGAATACGTCTCACTTGAGACCCAAAGTGGTTGTATACCTTAACGGAGTGCAGAGCCCCAACAGGAAAATAAAGGCAATTTCAGTTTTATGGTGCCACAATTTCATTTTTATGAGTTTCATTATCAAGGTTTAAAAACATGACATTGGGTGGCCGATCCTTCAAGCCACAGGCCATTGCACAGCAAAATGTCGCGCAGGGAATAGTTAATCGAGTCTGGGCTCAGAGAAACACCCTGAACTCTCAAATTCTGTTTCGCTACTGAAACTAAGACATTTAACAGATTTCCTTCACTTTTCCCAGACATGATTTTTAACCCACTTATGCACTTCATAAAATCAATGATGTAAATAAGTATTAGAGCAGATCACCTGAAAGGTGTTCCAGTATTACAAATACAATGAAAGCGTTTCAAGGATTGTCACTTATACATAAGACTGTCAAGATTCTTGGCTTCCAGCTATCGAAAAAATAATCAACTATCGAACAGCTCCCGTTATCAAGATGAACAGTTACTGTACATAAGACAACTTATGTAACTTTCAAGGGAAATTGCAAAGACAGGCCTTTAGGACGTTTCCAATCTCTGGGAACCAGAGCCAAACACACTTCGCTCATCTTTTAGTTAATGTGTTTCTAAAGGTTCTCCAAGACGTACTGATACCTTAACCAGGTCTACCCAGCAATCCTAATCTCAGTTCACCGATCCGTATTTAAGGTACGCATCATGCCTGACACGGAGTCTGGAATTCCTGACCTCCTAAGAATTCCTTCACCAGGATATATTTTTTCATGAGAGAAGGCACCAAGCCCAGGCTCTCGCGTCAGAGCCCCCTCTGGCAGTTTCTCCATGCCTGTCTACCAGGAGCCAAACTGTCTACCACAGACCCCCTCCACCCAAAACCTAACAAACACAAATGCCCTCTGTTCAACATGGCACAGATCCCCTGATACCTCCAGGCGACAAAAAGCCCCAAGTCAATCATTAATCTCTGACAGTCGACCTCGGCAGGCCTTCGGGGCTTACTCTTAAGGTGCTGTGATGATCAGAGACAAAGTCTGGTTAAGTGTGTCGGCATAACTAATGAAGATGAGCTGTGAAAACGAACAATTGGGACCTGAGTGGAGACTTTGATCCTTGGTGCCTTGGAAGATGTTTCAGTAGGGGTTTTGACTTCTGTATTAAAGGGGGGGGGGAATATATCCTGAAGTAGTTGCACATAAATATCTAACATTTGACAAATAGCTGATAATTGTGCCATTGGGATCTCATCTCGGCATGAAAGACAGAGATGAAGCACCGTTTTAGTCCTTTAGTTGCTAACACAGCTATGACATTGGTCATCTCACAGACTGCTGATTAACCTAGCTTCTGGGAAACATAACATTACACAGTAAACAGCTTTATTGCATTCTGAAATCATCCAACATTCAAACCACTCCACGGTAGTGATGGGGCGTTCATGAACGATTCGTTCTTTTTAAACAAGTCTTTAACGTGACTCAGAAGAACGAGTAGTCTCAGTGAGTGATTCGTTCATTTTCTACGGGACGCACATACGCGAAGCATCGCAAAACCTCCGTAGGTTATATCCAGGAAACAGAAATGAATAGTTACCTTTGAGTCTTTTGGTCTGAATCATTTGTTCTTTTGTCACGTGACTCCCATAAACGCTATGCAGTGTAATAGATTTAAAAGAATGAACGACTCCAAGCAGGAGATATGAAGTGAGCTGCTCATAGTGTTTATCATAATACGTCCTTAGCTGCATTTGTATGCTGTAGACGTGTTTTGGGTCTGTTTATTGAAAATGTAACATTTTATTTTATTTCTGACCAAAAGAACGACATGAACTAAATGACTCAAAAAAGATCCGTTCATTTTGATGAACGAGATTCTAAGAACCGAGTGACTAAAATGATTCAAATTTCCCATCACTACTCCATGGCTCCTACGTTGATTTTATTCTACATGCAAACAAATTCCGTTCCGAGAGCTCGTTCGTAAGTCCAATTTGTTCGTAAGTCCAACAAACATTTTCTACGTACAACTGGCTATACACAGTATATTACAGTACAGTGTTCTTTAGAATATTGCCGATGGTTGAACGATTCATGTTAAAAGAATCTTTTTTCTTCACTCCATTCCAAAATAAATTATTATTTTCACTTTTATTATTATTCATTCATTCATTCATTTTCTATACCGCTTTATCCTATGATCAGGGTCGCGGGGGGCCTGGAGCCT
>JAQQZS010000019.1:17373135-17388164 GCA_030068045.1 Platyallabes tihoni | reverse complement strand
GGAAGAGACACACCCCCAATCCCACCACCAGAGACATAGAGACAAAGCCAGCATAACCAGACACAAAAAAGCAAATACATCCAATATCGTAACAGTGATTTTACTGTAAGACTTTGAAATCAACTCCTCACATTTAGTAAACACATTCTGATAATGTGCTTTGTGGAAACACTGAAAGGTGGACGGGATCATATATATATTCAAAGCAAAGGAAAGGAGACCTTAAAGGGGAAAGGGGGATATGATCCGTACATCTACAGCACCTTCGAAAAGCTTAATCGGAGTCTTTAAGATCAGGGAGGGAGCTTTGAAGTCTCCCACAGGCAGATGATTTAATACCTCCTATAACAAAAGTGTTCTGTCTGGAGTTCAGCACTGTAACACAATAGCTACACAGAGAAACAGCCTTCACAAATGTCGCCATGAAACCCAACTGCTTTCAACGCTGGGAGAGTGGGAGGGTGTCCAAACATATTGCTCGGCGTCCCATTAAGGAGTTCTGTGACTCGGAACACTGCTCCGAATCTGATCAAGACAGATAACCTGCAGCAGGATGACGAGAGGGCACAGGAAGTGTGCCTGTTACGAGCTTGAACTTCACGTGCACTTCTCGTTTAATTTCCTGCCACCGTGACCTGGCTCGAAAGTGCTCGCTCCTAATCCACTCCATGCTTACTTAATCCATCCCAGACCCTGCATGCTCCATGTGCACTTCACAGCAGAAACGACGCCCATAAATCAGCGGAAAGCTGTCTGAACAAATCGCCTGGTGACATTCGTTTTCCATGGGGAGCCCTTGGAGTTTAAATCGTTCCATTGTTTCACACGACTTCACCACGTTTAAAGCAGGAGGCTTTTATCTCTTTAATGCAGGATTTCTCCTGCTGGTTTCCATTTGTGAACTTCAGACAGAGCTCCATTGTGGTTCTGATCCACCAGGCAGTAAAATGTGAAAGACGGCACATCTCACCATGTTTAGTGTCTAGGAAGAATGATTTGCCATGCTGAGAAGAGAAAGATTTCAAGAGGAAAGGACAGAATAACCTTACAAACAAAGCCAAAATGATGGCTCTTTAAGTTCAGCTTTCAAATTATCTGCTTTGCTTTCAAGGTACTGTTCTTTAAGGAAATTATACAGTATACACAGTACAGTACATTTTTCTGTTGTAAAGGGTACAGAGTAACAGGGGGACTGGAGCCTATCCCAGGAGAACTTAAGGCACGAGCTGGGGTACACAGAGTGCCAATCCTTCACAGGACACACACTATGGGCAAATATGGAAATGCCAATTAGCCTAATCTGCATGTCTTTGAACTGTGGGAGGAAACCCACCAAACACAGACCAGAAGCAGGAATCGAACCCAGAACATGGAAGTACAAGACAACAGTGCTACAGTAACCACTAAGCCATAACGTGCCACCACAGGGCATGTCGTTTTAATAAAATAATCTAGGCCAGATTATTCTGGTGTTTTGTTGCATGGTATAGCGTGACATGTTTTAATCATCTTACTCCTGGCAATTTTCCAAGCTATGACCTTTCTACAGACATGGAACAACCACAAAACAAAAAAAGCTTTCTAGTTTTTTCATGCTCCCATAATAACCACTATTTCACTATCTACTGTAAGTCCTGGAATATGGCTGTGCCATTGGGGAAGAAAAAAAACATCCATAGATGTGATAACCTGGTCATTCAGTACTTTAAGGTCATCAGCTGACTTTGTTTTATTGCCCCATAACATTGCTGAGTGTAGACCTGACCAACTGAAGCAACCCCAGTTTATACTGTAACATTGTCTCCAGAGATTTGTACAGTGGACACTATGCATGATGTGTTCATGCTCCTCTGTTTTTACCCTGACACACCATCACTCTAGTATAGGGTCAATCTGGACTAATAAAACCACATGACCCTTTTCTGTTGCTCCACAGCCCAATCTTTACGCTCCCTAGCAAATTGAAGGCTTTTCTGATGAGTCTCACTAACAAGTGTTTTTATTATGGCTACACAGTTGTTTAGTCCCAAGTTCTTGTCACATCGTGTGCATATGGAAATGCTCTTACTTTCACTATTAAACATACTGTAGCTATCGTTTCTGTTCTTTATAATGCAACTTCACCAAGTGTTTAATCACGGTCATGCATGATTTTGGTCTGACCACATGTGTTTCACAAAGTTGACACTTTCAGATTTTAATAATGCATTAGACAGTTTTTAACCCGTCTCCAGTAATTTTAATATTTTCTTAAAATTGTATTTTTTTTGGCCAGGTAGGTTGTTCTAAATAGTTACGTATACTGATATTACTGTATACTGTATATGTTCTTTGTTAGTCAGAATGCTGTAGGTCCAGTTTCATCTTGGTCTGAGGAAACCTAAAGCAGAAGTCAAATGTAGTCCAAACTTTACACCTAAGAACAACTGCATTTGCTTAGAAGACATTTCAGGGGCACTTCATGGAAATTTAAAATACTCTACTCAGGAAAAACCAGCCTCAGTACGGTCCGCTTCATCCTCGGGTCCTGGCGCTCTGTTTGTCTAAGCACATTTTTCCATCCTGCCGCAAACCATGAACAGGATACAGGCAGTAGCTGGTGAATATGTTCCTGTGTTCCTGACTGTATAGTATGTGTCTACTCACAAACACCTCGGGAGGCTTCAGCATACGGCAGCTCGGAGGTGGCAAATAGCAAAACATGCCATCGAGTAGGTTTTATGAACGGGCCAAATTGTTGCAATTTGCAAAGGTGATAAATAACAGTTTTAAATGTCTTAGTTTTAGTTGTGGTTTAGTTATTTATCAAGACCGAGACCTCCTACAGTACTTGTCTAACTTTCTGTTCTACCTTCTGAGACAGAATCTGCTGAATCTAGTAAAGACAGTCTGAATACGTAGAACAGACAAGATAACCTGGTAGGAAGGAAAGTACTAGATTTATATTTATATTAATATATTAGTATAATACATGGTCATTTCTAGTCACATTGATTTGTATGGACATAAGTTAAATCCAGCAATAAGACGACCATAGTGACCATAGTGTATGACAGTCTGTAAGGAGATTATGAGTCACAAGATTGATATGTTGTGGTTAAAGTCAAGGATTTCCAAAGAACTCTAATGCCATTTGTAGCATATACTGTACGCTCCCAACCCATTTGCCTTTGCCCTATTTGGATGAATAAATACATACAGTATGTTAAATACACTGAATATGATCATGCTATAAAGAGAAAACATAATTCACAAGAGTATGACTGTTAGAAGGCATCAATCTGTTTCATATATTAAGTGCCTTAAGCAAGAGGCAAATGGAGTAGAGTTTCTGCCCTTAGTGGACACAGGAGAGCCTGGCACCATCTGGGCACCATGCTGGTACGTTTCAGCCACTCATTTGTTGCACAAGCAATTGAGTGTAAAACAGGTGGCGCACTGTTGACACAGAGCAAAGCATGTGAAATATGTACGGCTGCCATTCAGCCACAAAGCCTCCGAGTCAGCCTTTTAATCTCGCCGCTCTCTGATAAATACAGCACCCTTCGCAGGCATGTGGAGACAGGGAAGTCATGATGAGGGCTTTATTATTAGAGACATTTGGGACAAGGTTAGAAAAGGATATAAGGAGAAATGATTAAGACATATTCACATATTCATATACATATACTATATATAGTAGTGGAATAATAATGAATGTTCGTGTTGTTTACATATGTCAAAATTTTTGTATTAAAGACAATACCCACAGAAATACAGAATACATTTAAACTGTAATTTTAATATAGCTCTACTTTATAAAATGCAAAACGCAGTTCAATGTGTGGGTTCTTTTTTGATTCTCATGTGTATTCTGTTCCATTTTAAGGAAAATTTTACATAGTTTTATCTAATTATTTGATATATTTTATGTAAGAAATGCATACCATAGAACTAATGCAACACATACAGTACCAGTCAAAAATTTGCACACCCCTTCTAGTTCAATGTTTGTGTTCAGTGATTTATTTTCTACATTCTAAAACAATACTGGAGATTTAAAAACATTCTAACACATGTGTCAAATAACACATATGGCATTAGTTAAGGAGTAAGTAACAACAACAGTCAGTTGTTATTTTAAGATGCAAAGGTCAGCTGTTCTTGAACAGTTCTTGTTCTTCAAGAACAGTATTGTCAAGTGCATTTGCAAAACCCATTAAGCACCATGATGAAACCAAAACTTACCTCAGCTGCAGAGTAGAAGTTCATTTAGACAACACCTCAGATTAGAGCATTACAAATGCTATTCGTTAGAAAGTATAAGTCGCAGACACATCTCAACATCTGTTGTTTGGTCTCAACTTCGTACCCATACATTCAAGTTTTGTTGCCGGTAATGATCCTCAACATGAAGGATACACACACACACACACACACACACACACACACACACACATATACACATACAGTCATCATGTCAAACGTCTCTGTGAATTTGCTGACCATGATGAAATAGCAGATGTGGTAAAGCACCTGTTCAGAACAGTACAAGCTGCATAGCTCCCGATGTACACAGGACAATGTCTTTTGGCGCACTGACTTATGAAGGTCGGTGATCCCTAGTCTAAAAAAATGACTGATACCACCTCATACAAACCTCTCAAGACCCTGGCTCCTGGATCCACGCTGATGGAGATCTTGGCAGACTTCAACGCAATGTTTCTTTGGCCACTGGGTCAACTAGGTACATTTTAATAAGATGCTGTGCATCTAAGGGGTCGACTTCAAAGGTCGAGAATTCATTAATTCTGAAGAGTAAAGAGTTTGTAGAAATAGTTAAAAGGTAAAATCTAAAAAATAAGCTGATCAGCATCTGGCACATAACTGCTGTAAAGATCCCTACTACTCAACATTTTGATTTAATTTATGGCACAAGTTCAGTTTTCATAGTGTACGTACCATTTTTTTTTTTAAAGTATAAGCCACAATGAGTTGGGGCTTTCATGTCTCATAACTCCTGGATTCATCGTTGACGGAGCTCTTGACAAACTTCAACATGATGCATGTTCAAATCACACGTGAGGATTTCCTGGACTGTTCCGTATGACTCACCGACAATGACAGCAATTTTGTGACTTGTTCTCCGATAATCATCATGTGAAAGTTGCTAAATGGGTTCGAAATTTTCATGGGTTGAGCTTGTTGAAGGTCTTCCTGATCTCACGTCTTGTGAGTGTCTCATCTCTTCCAGTGCTGTTCTTCCGCCCTTGAAACACATGTGCCATTTAAAACACCTTGAACAACTCATTGCAGTATCGCCATAAACCTGCCGAATCATGTCAAATGTCTCTATGTCAGTTTCACACAGAATTTCATGTATAAACTTGCTGTCCATGATGAAATAGCAGATGTGGTAAAGCACCTGGTCAGAATAGTACAAGCTGCATAGCTCCTGATGTACACAGGACCATGTCTTTTGGCACACTGACTTACTGTATGAAGGTCGATGCTTCCTGCGACTGCGCTGTACTGTCATCAGTTGGTGTGTTACCAAACTGGTCTCAAAAATGTTGTCTACCTCACAAGACCCTGGGTTTGGATTCATGACATCCTGAAACATGACAGGATGTGAATCATTGAGCATAAATTGACTGAGTGAATGTGTGTGTGTGTGTGTGTGTGTGTGTGTGTGGTACCCTGTGATAGACTGGCATCTGATCCAGGAAGATTTCTGATACCGCTAGATGGTGTATACAGTAAATGGAGTGTGTGTGTAAAAGAGAGCGAGAGAGTGAGATAGAAAGAGATATTTAGGGTTCTATCTTAATGAAAAAAAGTTATGTAGTAAATTAATTTCCACTTCTCACAGTTGTAAATGGTTCATCTAGTTGTTGATTGAATTTTTATACAGTATATAATATATATTTTATGTGTGTGTGTATGTATGTATATGTGTGTCTATGTATGTGTGTACGTTTATATGCGTGCTTGCGTGTGTCACTGGGTGTGTAATGTGTGCTTGTGTGTGTATGTGTGCGCGCGTTCCCCCTAAAAAGGCCTTTGCATGTCTTCAAGGCAAACCTAATCGCTCCAATCTGGCAACCCCCCCCCCCCCCTCTATATATCGCTCATGCCCAAAAGCGGGACACTGGGTCACGTGGTGCGAGTCGCACGCGCTTTAAAAAGTCGAGATGCGCGCGCGATGTTCTCCACCTGAGTTACTTCACATCTCAGCGGACCGAGCGGTGATCCGGGATCTCATCTCCTCCTCTCATTCCTCCCTCCACGAGGATCTGGAGGACGTGAAGAACCTTTTTTTTTTTAAATACTCTTTATCACTTTGACATGGCAACGGAAGCCAATAGCGCGTGCGCCGCGCTTCTCTTGGGATGGATTGCGTTTATCAGTCCCGCGAGCGCCTACCTCTACAGCAACCGCTATGTCGGGTGAGTCAGCTGGTACTTTCATTCATTCAGTTATTTATTTATCCATTTATTTATTTATTTATTCAGTTTATTTATTTAATTAATTAAATAATTCATTCATTCATTCATTCATTCATCTGTTGTAAATATAAGTTCACATGGGGTGGGGCGGGTGGCTCTTTCTCTTATCGCCTCTTCTCTTGTTTCCATGGAAACAACACCAGGCTAAATCCATGTAAATAAAAGAAAGGTTTTGTCTGTATAGTTGGTCAGAACTCGCTTTTTCAACGATATCTTTACGTTTCATACATTTGAGGACCAGAAACCAGTCTCAGAAAATTTTCTGTCTGTCTGTCTGTCTGTCTGTTTTTAATTTGTCACAGAATCACACAAAACTGGCTGGACAGAATTTTATAAAACTTTTGCAGAACTTAAATATCTGCCTGAAGTTTATAACCTGCGCCAAAATGTTGAAGAAAAGTGATGTCATCAATAGTTATGTTCCAGATTTAATAATATAGTTTAAAATTAGCTACTAATAATCTACCTGCTCAATGTAAACAAACACCTGCACCAATAGATATTTATTAGAAAAGCTAAATTTTTTTACTGAGATTTGTTCATATTTTCACCACTAAAACAACAGCGCAGAAGTGGTATTTTAACCCACTGGAGTGGTTTTAAGACAAGTCTTTATATATTTATACAATCGTTTTTTTTTCTTCAGATTTCTCATCTGTGACTCACTCTCCGATTACCGAACAGGGAGTGTATTTGGTTGATAACGAAAGAAGAATATAAACTTTTCTACGTCCTCTCTTTCCCATTGATTGTAATGAGATGAAATGACAGTACTGTAGATTAAAATCTTGCTCTGAACTAGGTACATTTTGTACAATTTCCCAATATTTAGGCGCCAGTTCAGTGGAAACTACAGTATAATGTCACACCAAACAAAATTTTGTGAAATTACAGTTTTAACAAAATAATTCTTTCATCTGTGTTGCAGACAGACATGTACAGCACATAGGCTTCAACTTGAAATAAAAATAATATTACTCATTATTTTGAACCTTTTAAAATTATTTCTACAAACTGTTCCCATAGTATTCAGCTAGTAGAGTACAAATAAATGATTGGAATTTGACTCCTTTTGCTGTGCATCTAAGGGGTCGACTTCACGAGTCGAGAATTCATTCATTCTGGAGAGTAAAGAGTAAAGAGAAATAGTTAAAAAGGTAAAATCTAAAAAATAAGCTGATCAGCATCTGGCACATAACTGCTGATAAGATCCCTACTACTCAACATTTTGATTTAAGTTCAGTTTTCATAGTGTACGTACCATTTATTTATTTATTTTTTGCAGTAAGCCACGATGGGTTGTGGGTTTCATCTCTGTGTATTGTTTCTGTGTCTTCCTCATACGCTGTGTAAACTGTTGCATTGATTGGCTTTGTTTATGTGTAAAGCCACGCCAACCTTGAGGGAAAAAGTGCTATGTTTGTCCAAAAAAGTGCTAGATGGTGTGGCGTAATCTGGCACAAAACTGCTCGTAACTTCACTTTTCACTTAAGATTTTGATTTCATTTATGGAGCAGTTTTAACCTTAACTGGATATGTTAGAAATGTTGGATACCTTACTCACTGTACTTTGAATTGAAATAAAGTTTGATTACCTGACCTTTTAGCAGATGGTGTAATCAAGGTTTTGCCACATCGTTGTTTTATTTTTGATTGGTCAAAAGATGTTGAGACGTCATATTGTTGAATGTCCCAAAGCACCTGGAGTATTGCTATTAATATATACTGCCTGGCTTAAGGGTCAGGGGTTTGGGGGTTTTATTTTCTAAGTGGTTCCAGGTCCACGGAGTTGCCTCGATCAAGGCTCTTAACCCTCATCTGCTCAGATATACAATGAGATGTATGTAAAATGAAAATGTAAGTCGCTCTGGATTAGAGCATCTGCCAAATGCTGTAAATGTAAAAAATTAAATAATAAAACCGCCATTTGGCGTTAAATCAGCAAATATTTAAGTCCTTTAATTGGATGATTACTGCAGTGATTTTCTTTTTCTGGCAAGAATTAAAACTTCTGGGTTTAAAACATTCTAACACATTATTAAAATCTGGTAGGACAGTGCCGAACTACCAAATGAAAGTGATTGGAGATCAATTAAACACTCAGTGAAGTTCTATGGTAAAAAAAAAAAAAAAACTAAAAGTATAAATCAGAGTCGTGTTTAATAGTGAAAGTAATGCACACAAATGTGATGAGAACTCACAGGATTGGGACTAAACAGCCGTGTGGCCATAAGAAAACCACATGTTAGTGAATCTCATCAGAAAAATGGCTTCAGCCTCACAAGCCTCTGGAGGCAGCGTTATGATCTGGGGTTGCTTCAGTTGCTCAGGTCTAGGCTCGTTATGCGGCAACAAACTGAAGTCAGCTGACGACCTCAATGTACTGAATGCCCAGGTTATCACATCTCTGGTGTTTGCACTGGCATATCATTGAGTCAGGACCTTAACCCCTTTGAAGGTCTTTTAGATGCGCTCGAGAAGATCACATGGAGCGGTTGAAGTCTCCGGTCATCAATACAAGATCTCGGACAAAAATGTAATGCAACTCTGGGCGGAAGATGCCACAGTGAATGTGCACTGTAACCAAATTAAAAGGTGAATGCGATCAAATTAAACATTGTCCGTTCATTTTTTCTTGTTTCCTACCAACTCTCAGTAGGTTAAGTGAGGCTTACTGAGCTACACATGCATTATTATGCATCATTTTCTTCCCATGCTTGTAACCTAAAGTAAAATAAAAAACTCACCTTTTCCAGCTGGTAGGAAGTAATAGGCAGTATAAACAAGGGCCATAGAAAACCCTACACTGACAAAGGAAACAAAGAGACAGCTGATGTGAGAATTCAAACACGCACTCCTGAAATGCCAACAGGTAGCTCGGGGTGTATTTTTACACTGTACTGTATACTGTTGTTAGTCAAGCAAAAGCAGGCAGAAGGGAACAAGGAGCACATGCATGTGATTATAAGTGGTATAATAAAACGTTTATCAATTAAACTAGATGTTGTCACAAAGCAGCTTTACAGAAAAGATTGAATCCCTTATGAACAAGTCAGAGGTGACAGTAGCATCAAGAGAAACCGTGAGAGGAACCAGACTCAAAGGGTACTTCGTCCTCTTCTGGGTCACGCCAGATAGTGTAGTTATCAATCATTCCTCTTTTACATCTGTATATAATAAAGTCAAACAGTTTAAGTGTGCCGAAAGGATGTTGAGTATGAGTGTCACTGGAGAAGTTCTCCGCTAGTGAGAGTTAGAATGGGAAGAATCGGTTTTCTTTAGTGATTAGAAGACGAATCTGTACCATTAAGGGTTAAAATGCAACCATTTATTTACTCACAACATTGTAAAAATGGTAGTTATGCAATTATTGTAATTATATATGAATTTGAATTCGATTATTTTAGCAGAGAAGTGCTGTAGTGTCAGACGAAGGACAACAAATCTGATCAGCACGTTCCTCTCTGACAGACGTCTTTCCATAAAACCGCTCCATAAATCTATAGCACTTTTTTTTACGGCTTTAATGGGTCTTGAACATATCTATGAGTTGATGTGGCCTATTAATCAGTTGTTGTTGATGTTGTTTTCCATAAAACGTAAAACCAAGCAGTCACCAAGCCATGCAGCATGACGCATAGACGGTTCATCAACCTCAGCTACATCACATACTCAAGTCTAGACTTTAAATCTGAACGACAGCTTCCTCTGTGACAGACGACTTTCCGTAAAACCCCTCCGTCTCCATCTACTCTCCTTCCTTTTGTGTAAAAGGATTCTCGCTTTCCCGTGTACTTACCCCAGCATGGAAGAATGAGTGAACATCAAGAGGAAGGGTCGTAACAGCAGAGGAACAACGTACGCTGTAAATCTCACCAAGGTGTGAAAAGAACAAAAGAAAAAAGATTAGCAGAAGAGTGCTTTTCGTACGGCGCGTATTTACTCAGTATTACTTAGTATTATACACTGTTAGAAAAAACACTTAATTGTACAACAGATCAATTTATGCAGTTTAATTTATGTTTAACCAGAGTTCTGGGTGAAATGTGTGAAGCAGGGGTGTGAGCGTTCAGACTAGCCGTCTGGTCGCCTTCAGGAAAATAATACGTTATTGATTACTCCGTGAAGACGCCCTAAAGACGGTCCCAAAGACGTCTGGGGTGTTAACATTTTTAGGGCTTCAGTGGGTCCTGAAGACGTCCCCAGTTGGCCTGTAGTGCTCGAAATATTTGCATCTGTATGCAGAGTGGGTGTGGCCTAAATCTGCTTATGTCAGACCAGTCACATACATAGAACTGCATTAATTTGAGCTCTGACAGTTCATCAACCAGAGTGTGTATCTGGCCTAGACTTAAGATATGTATGAAACTGGGACTTTTAAATTATTATAATTTTTTACTACCTACTCTCTAATTAATTATTTTCTAATGAATTTTGTTTATTCTTGTCCTCAAAATTTATTTGTTTGAGGACCAGGTAGCTTTTCACTAAAATAAATGGAGTTTATAATGTAGTTTATTCTGCATGGAAATATTCAGGTCAAGAAGAAGAAGCAGAAGAAGAAGAGATGAAATCCGAATGCATCATGCCTTCAGTTACTGCAAGGTGGTGCTAATGTGTATCTCTTGTTCATCAAAATCTCTAGTCTAGGGAAATGTTTTAAAGAAGGCTGTGTCAGTGAATGAACGTTCTACATTGATGGTTTTCAAGCACTAGTGAAACACTGGGGTAAGTGCATTAGTGTAGCGGGGGATTATATAGAAAAAGTTTGTACTCTCATAACTGTGTTCAATCAAAAGTCCCGGATTGACTTGAACACCCCTTGTATTTAATTAAACAACCCGATTTTCCTAAATATTTCTGATTAGTTTTTGTTCAACTTACATATTTTACTCGAGTCTAAATTTTGCCCTCAATGTAAACATGCCGACACATGAATCTTTTTCTTCAGTATGTTCATTTACACGCCTAGCAGGCAGACAGAAATTGTTATAATTGCGTATGATAATTATGTTGTACTGTATGTTACATGTCATGGTATATTATGCAACCAGCGATCGGCTCCAACTCGTGCCTAGCGTGCGTGATTCAATTAGGTGCGAAAATAAAACGAGTGTGTGAACGCTGACGTCGTCGGCAAGACAAGTACAAACATGCTGAATCCAGCGAGTAGGAATGCCCGTCTTTCATTGCCTGTCATGTGTGTTTGTATACGGTGTTGATTTATGGTTTGCGATTCGCTAAGGTCGTGTGGCGCCGTACGACCTTCAACTCTGGAGTAAATTCCATTAGGGAAGACTCCTGTAGTGTGGATTGACACGCTTCTATGTTTCAGATGGGGTAAAGGAGGACAGGTAGGACCGTGAGACATTTGGATTGGACATTTGGGTTGGATTTTTATATCTGAATCGGCAGGTGCTGGGGTTGGAGTTGCTTCTTATACCATAAGGTGTGTGACTGTATGTTATTAGTGAGCAGGAGCTTTTTTGGTGGATGAATGAATGAAAACGGATTTAAAAAATGTTGGTGAAAGTTTCTTACGTTGACTGCTTTTGGCAGACGCCCTCATCCAGAGCGACTTACACTGAACCTAGGGCCTTTCGAGCAGTAATCCACTGCCGTAACCACTGTGCTACCACTTTTGAAAGTCCTCTCCAGTGTTAGGCACAAGAAAAACAAATTTGTTCAAGGCCACAGAAGATCAAGGACGTCAAGATTTAACTAACATGACGCGACAAATCACGTGCAGGTCACATGCATTAGGTGTGAGAGAATCTTCTGACAACGTTACAGGTTTGTATAATGACGTTGTAGAATGAATAGAGTCAGCATGTTTGTTAAATGTTTCATACAATGTAGCTGTAAAAACAGATAAAACAGGTAGTCAGATTGCCAGGGCTGGAAAGGTAACAGCAGATATACAGACTTATGTACGTAAGTAAAGGTGTTTTCACACGTGGTCAAGTTTGGTTCGTTTTGGTCTGCAGCTCCTTTTTCACCAGAGTGAACCAGGTGCTAGTTTGTGGCCATAGCGAACCTCCTAAGACCTGGATTTGTTTTTCCATAGGTTAGAGAGTCACGTCATTACGTCACTGTACATGTCCGTGTACATGCCTACTTTCCCAGCAATGTTAGCCGCAATGCTAATGCTACAGTATGAGGCAGTGCTAGTGGCATGACAAAACAACAGCGAAACACACAGCTTTGTGAGCAGTTCCCCTTTGCTTTGTCAGTATTAAAAGCATTTGAGCTGCCCGCTGCATACTGAGTTCATACTGAGTACATTTCAAGCAACCCCCACCCTCAGGCCCCGACGTAAGCGGTTCTTTGTTCTGCCCCAGCAAAGTGTTGGTGCTGCCATGGAACCGTTTTTTTTTTTTGTTTTGTCTAAAGGTCTGAGCTGTCCGAAAACAAAGAACTGGTTAAAAATTGGGCACCAATTCGCACAGAACTAGCTCCGGAACCGTCTTGATTTTGGAAAAGGGGTGGAAGTGTGAACACAATCGTTCCAGACTCAGGAACCATGCCCGAGTCTGCTTGAAGAGGTGGTCCTGGGCACTGTACGGCATATTCAGGCACGAATCGTACCTAAGAACAGAAGTAGATCTTTGTTTAGACATGACATCATCTCCTCCGAAATCTTAGACATGGGTCTCCTCCGAAATCTTAGCGTTCTCGTAGCAGGAGTCAATAGGAAATAATTCAAGAGCATTGCTCTTGACATTTTTATTCAGAAATATCAATAATATTAGGCGTAACACGAAGGATAACTTCTTCTCTTGTGTTTAACGGCAGCTCACAAACCAAGTATGTGAATACTGCCACCTGCTGTATCGGAGAGTGTAAATACACTAGCGTACCCGTGAACGCTGAAGGTTTCTGCATTTTTTATTTTGTCTTATGAGTTAGAATGTGTTTGTTGCTGTAATACAATTTGGTTTTGCCTTTTTTCTCAACCTAAAATGTACTTTAGCACCAACAGTATATGAGACTTGAAATTTTGACACAGCATAAGCGGGCATCACTCATTCTTGGGCACGGTACAAATCACTCGCACCTAATGTGAACACTCCCTTATCTAACTTGCCAGGCTATATAATTATAATATTTATTCTAAAATGTCTAGACAAATACCATTATCTGGAGCAATCTATAGACGTTGTAGTCTCTGTCTATGAAAAAAAAAATCTCTTCATTCTAGCTCACTAGGTCAGGCACGAAGAATGCATTAGATAAGAAACTAAGAATTGTAAGCATGTAAGGTAGTTAGTTATTGGTACGCATTTAGCAGTAACCATTTGATCTAGCAAGTAATTATTATATATAATACTATATATAATAATTATATATTATGTGAATAGTCAAGTTGTTAAGGAAAGTAGTCAGAATTAGGCTCTTATATTCAGCTAGGTTCACTGCTAGGCTGTCTATCATTATGTCTTTCTAGATATGCAGTAAATATATATTATTATAGTCGTGCAAATAAATCCACTAGACAAATTTGCTAGCCCTTATTCTCTCTCTTATCGTGTGCAAAAAGCCACTATAAATAATAATACAGACTCCCATCACACCCTGCAGCTTCTCTAAACATACCATCAATACCATGGCCATACCAGTGTGACACACGTCAGCCCAGCACAAAGGAAACACTGTAGGAGTGACATCATGGAGCAATCTCCGCTGATCGTAGCGCCGCAGGGGCACGCCACCCAAGGTGCACATTAGAGAAGAAAGTGCTGAGTCTCTGTCCGAGCACAACAGCAGCTTTGACTTGCGGCAATCTTCTTCTTACTCACTCGCTAAAATTAGAAGACGGCGTTCAGTGATGCAAATGGCGTCATTGTCTGCAGTTGCTATAACCCCGACCTTTGTCATGGATCATGTAGGTGTCAGCCAAACCATAAAGACAAAGATCTAACATTTCCTCTAACATTGCCTGGAAGCGTTGATGTTGCTGTGCAATAACAAAGACAGGTAAAGGACTGTTGAGACTTATGTGAGAACTGCAGACTGATTTGAATGAAGGAAAGGGCAAAGTGTGTCCAAACAATCTGTTAGATGCCTTATCTTTGTGACTTATATTACCTAATAATTATAAAAGAAAAAAACCGTTATAAAAGAAAAAAAAATACTCTAGAACTGTGTAGTCTTTAACTAACAGGACTGTGGTGGATCCAAGGAGCACGGACCATGAGGTGGGAATACAACGTGGACGTGATTCCAGTTACACTCCTTTTCATACCTAGGGGCAATTTAGAGTCACCAATGCGTCCGGCCTTATGTTTTTGAGCAGTAGAAACCTAAGAACTCATAGAGTTTCTTAAAAAAAAAGGTCTGGTATTTGCATGAATTTTAAAATCAATTAGTCTGTCATTAGGTGGTGTAGTGGTTAGCACTGTCGCCTTGCACCTCCAGGGTCCGGGTTCGATTCCCAGCCAGACTCGATTTCCGTCTCTGTGCGCATGGAGTTTGCATGTTCTCCCTGTGCTTGGTGGGTTTTCTCCAGGTACTCCGGTTTCCTCCCACAGTCCAAAGACA
>JAQQZS010000019.1:17327593-17355187 GCA_030068045.1 Platyallabes tihoni | reverse complement strand
GGCTCCAGGCCCCCCGCGACCCTGATCACAGGATAAAGCGGTATAGAAGATGAATGAATGAATGAATGAATAATAAAAGGAGAAAATTGTTTTGTAAAGTTCCCAGAACATTTTGAAAAAGCAGTTTACTAAAAATAGACCCCAAACGCGAATAAATCTGACATACTTATGAATTTCTTTCTTTCTCTCTCTCTCCCTCTTTCTCCCAAAGGATCGCTTTTGGAGGAAAACACGATCCAAAAAAGCCAAGTACCACTGCCGCGGTGTCGATGCCAACCGCAACTTTAAAGTGAAGTGGTGCAGTAAGTTGGCATCTTCCTGACCTGGAAACTTAAATAAAAATTCATTATTCATCAGAGCAAAAAAAAAAATTTACAAAAATGGAAAATACAGTACATACAATGACGTAGAGCAAATGTAATTCTTGACTTGAAGATGCCAGTGTCGATTTGGTAACATCATTCCACAATATATTATTCTTGGCTAAATATGGTTAATCTTTTTACCACAGTGACCTCAATTATGGAAATGCGTGGGCAAAGTGGTTGAATAATATGCTCTCACAGTCACCAGATTTGAAATTCCAGTCAAATGTATTCAACAATATCTAATTCATGTGTAGTATTCATTCATTTATTGATTACAGTCTCATCAAAGTTGAGTACTTTTTCACATAGGGCCAGGCAGATGTGGACAGTTTTTTTCCGCCTTAATAAATAAAATAATAATTTAAAAACTGCATTTTGTATTTACTCGTATTATCTTGTAATATTCAAATTGTAAATCATTTAAGTGCGATAAATATGCAAAAATAAATAAAAATCAGGAAGGGGCAAATACTTTTTCATAGCACTATATGTATTTATATAGGTTTCTGTTAGCCAGCTAGTAACCTGGCTAATCTGGATTTCTGAGAGGATTTTCATAAGTCATAATTTTAAATACATCATTACAAATCTCCCTTGAGTCATGATCATGATGCTAGCTCTAGGGCTGACAGGATCCATCCTAGATAGATCTTTAAATTCATAATTACAATCCTAACAATCCTCCTAAATTATCAAACCTGACAGGTTTTCTGAGAGGATTTTAAGTCGTATTTATAATGCTAGTTCTGTGACTAACATGGCTAACATGAGCTAACCTGACAGGATTTTTTATATTTAAAGAAATTAATAAATGGTTATAAGCATTAATTGCTTGATTTTATAAGCTCATACCGACCGAAGCTCATACTGACCGAATTTCTAGGAGGATTTCAAATCATATCTCTGTAGCTAATATTTAAGCTAACCTGACAAGATTTGTAAAAGAAGTTTAAATCACATAATAATTCCTTACTGTATTCACTATTTAGCTAGCTAATAAAAATCAATTTAACCATAATATGCTATAATTTAATACTAAGATGTCTTACCTATTATGTGAACATATACTAAAATAATTTTATGTTGTTAATTATTCTAGCTAGCTGGATAAATGAAGCTAACCTGACAGGAGTTGTGTGATAAAGCTTTGTGTCTTTCTACTTGAAGATGGGGGTCATGTAATTAGTGTACGCTTGTGTGTGAACCTTATACAGTACAGTACCTGGGTCAATAGAACAATTCCCAAGGAACTATTATTCATCGTTACATTTTAATTTTCCTATAAATTTGTCATCCAAAATGCACAGTTTTGGTGTTATGAGGATTTGTTTCAGACCCATGCCAAACCCCTTAGCTCCCTCAGCACTAGCTTGCCGAGTTTTGATCTGGAAGTCATGTCGATCAAAAATAATTAACTCCCTCAAAACCAGCCTCAAACATGCTCCATTAAAAATGAATAGAGTTTCAGAATGTAGAGAAAATGTATCAGCAAAAAAACTACCTTGCTTTTTTCCATGCCAGCACTCTGTAAATTTTGGATACAAACCCAAAAACTTGTATCAAAGCCAGGGCTTCTGGCTTTCGCTGAAAAAATTAAAGAAGATTGATCAAACCGTTTAGGACTTACGAATTTTTGTTTTGGACCTGACACAAAACCAGAATCCTTATAAGTTAACACAGAGTTTACATTAAAATGAATATCACGGAAATCCGTCTGATTTTAAACTTTCGTAAAATCACCATTAAATATCACGATTTTTAGAGCACACACACCAAACTTGACATCCTATAAACAGAAAGCCTCCTCTCTTAAAATGTCCATAAAACATATCAGTAGCACTGAACGTCTCTGAGATTTCTGGCTTAAAGTCAGCACAGTCCCTTTTTTATTCAAGTCAATTTACGCCATGGTGTTACATTCTCTTTGGGCGACTTAGCGGCGCAGAGAGTGGCGTTGCTAGGATAACCGAGCTAAACCACACCCATTCCGCTCTCACACACACACTAATTTAGCTAGCTGGCCTGCTGTGTGTATTAAAAGTATATATATTTCTTTTACAGTAGTATTGAGAAATTTTCAATATTAAAAATTTATGCTTGTATTCAAAATTTATGCTCATCTTGCAAAACACTTGCAGACCAAGTTACTCGCAATCCAGGGTTTTACTGTACTTATTAACAGTAAAATAATTACACAAGACAGCAAATAAAGCTAACAGTAATCAATTGAGGTTGTACAGTATGTGCTGATTATATATCAGAAAATATTTATTATTTATCATAATATGACCATGCTAATGCGTTTGGTAATCGATGGCCACAAATTTAATTTGTAAACAGTAAGAAAAGTTAATCATAAGAGACAATCAACTGCTTAATGTCTGAGCTCATGCAATTATTGACCTTAAAGCCTTATTGAGGAACTCAATAAGAACTAAATAGAATTGTTGTTCTGTGTTTTTATAAATTTCCGGTAAAAATCTCTTCTGGCAGTGTATTTTTAGTTTCTACGTCTCACTTCCTGTAAAGACACACACACACACACATATTGTATAGGCTACGTCAGTGAAGGCCACTGTAAATGATTTTCAAGTAGAGTCGAGGGATGATTAAGCAAAAAACTATGTGATAACTGTCCCTGAATACCAATGCAGAAACAAGAAAAAAAAAACGATCGAAAGCCCCCCTGATATCACCATTTCTTTGCATCTCCTGCAGAAGAGGGCGCCTCCACACACCCTTGCGACGACACCTACTGTGGCCCTTTCCCCGAGTCCGAGCCCGAGGTGAAGGCCGTCGCCCATTTCCTGCGCAAGCACAAGAAACACATGAGGGCTTACATATCCATCCACGCCTACGCTCAGATGCTCCTGTACCCTTACTCCTATAAATATGGCACCATCCCCAATTTTGACTGTGTGGTAAGTGAAAATATCCTCAGGTCTGCTTTTAAGGGTTTGCCATTTATTCATGATGAAGACGAATGGGTTAGTTCTTGCTCTTAACGGAAGATTATTAAAGATGAAGTGGATTCACAGGCAAGCATCCAAATCAATCCTTATTCATTCATTCATTCATTTTCTATACCGCTTAATCCTGTGTTCAGGGTCGCGGGGGACCTGGAGCCTATCCCAGGAGACTTCGGGCACTAGGCGGGGTACACCCTGGACAGGGTGCCAATCCATCGCAGAAATCAATCCTTAATCTATATATATATATATATATATATATACTGTATAATGTTAAAAAAATGAAAGATCATTTGTCTGCACTGGCTTCTTAATAAGGTTTTATATAATAACAAACTACAATACAATATATTTTACCATATTTGAGACAAAGACAAGCATGTTTACAGTAAATGACCATGGTGAATATTTTGGCACTGTTCATGCATTTTAAACTGTGCTAAATTTAGAAAATACTACACTTGGAGTTACAGCTTTTTTTAATATGCTCATTTGCTTTTTTAAGTGTCAATTTGTGATTTGTGCGAAAAATGTAACCCTGACAAGACGTTCTATTCCCCATATTGACTCCATCCGCTCTGGTAAATAATAGTAAATATGAAATCTACCTCTAAGTATAAAGTGACCTGTCTATAAAGCCATAAACTGTATCTGCGATAAATGTTCACAGGAAACGGCGGCTCAGAGTGCCGTGAGCGCCCTTTACTCCGCATACGGCGTCAGATACAGATACGGCCCTGCTTCCACAACGCTGTGTGAGTATGACTTGAAGCATTTTCCGCACATGACACTAATGATGTCATGTCACATTGTGTGTCTGAATCATCAGGAATGTTTCAAAGGCGAAGACTCCTGTTAGGAAAACATTGTACACTGCCTTATATACAAGAACTTCCTTATATAATGGAACACAAATGCGGCTTTCTTGGTGGCCAAGGTAGCATCAAGAAATTTCTTATCTTAAGCACGATTTTAAGGTAGTTTTTTAAAGTTGTAAGGTAGAATTTTCAATTCTGAATGGTCAGAACAGTAATTCAGCTTAGAACTTACATGAAGCAAAGGTGATGGCAAGACTCTGTGGTGTGTGCATGATTGCTTGTGATTTACATAGTCTGAACAGGAAGTGATGATGCAATGGCATATTACTTTATGTTACTGTACTGTACATTTCTTCAGCGTTTTGCTTTTTTGCTTCATTTGCAGACGTAAGCTCAGGGAGTTCTATCGACTGGGCCTACAAGAACGGCATCCCCTATGCTTTCGCCTTCGAGCTGCGTGATACAGGTCATTACGGTTTCCTCTTGCCAGAGGTCCTGATTGGTCCGACCTGCACCGAGACGATGAGGGCAGTAAGGGCCATTGCCTCCGGCCTGCTAAAGAAATGCACCGGATGAAGAAATAGCACTATTTATAATATGTCTCCTTCTGCCTCTTTCTCTGTCCTTCCCATTGTGCTCTGGGCCAAAGCTTAGAGTGCAAATCCGTGTCAGTGGGCTGTTTCCACCACGCCAATGCTGATATTCCAAAAATGTTATATGTCCTGGAAAAACTGACTCTGGAATCATGTGAGCAGATTTGGCTGGATCTTAATTCTATTTATATGATTATATCTATCATGCAGTGCCTTTACCTCATTATCAGGTAATATCAGGAGAAATGTAATGTTGTTGCCTTAAAACAATGCACTTTTCAATAAGTACCTCTGTTTGTAAAGCCTAGTACAGCTGTCGAGACAAAAGCAGACCAGTTCGAGTACTTGCTGAAACAACAACCTTACGTCAGTACAGTATGTAAGGACGCAGACCAAAGAGTGTAAATATTATTTACTTGTTTATACATATTATATACTATATATATGAAGGGTGTTCAAGTCAAACCCGGACTTTTGATTGCGCAGAAGGAAAACAACACAATTATGAAGGAAAACCTCCCTTTGTTTCTTAATATAAACCCCTCCTACACTAATGTATACATACGGCCTTATTTTAAAAACGGTTGCATCATTCAAATGTTTTACTGCAGCAGAGAGTCTCATCGGCGTACTGTGCTTGAAGTTTTCTGTAAATTTAAGAGAAATTTCATCACAAGTCCCGGTTTGACCTGAACACCACTTGTGTGTGTATAAATACATATATATATAAAACGTGTGTGTGTGTGTGTGTGTTTTTTTGCAATTTCTGGATGTCTTTGAACTACTGTAATCTTGGCTACAGCTGGATTTATAAAATGTGTATTATACTACACACTGCAACATTTTTCTACCTTTAATATTATTATATAATAAACTATCTTTAACACTATTTTATGCAAATTACTTTGTTACTGTATTTCAGGCTATTTTCTTATCCCTAAAGCTTGAGACTAAACCTTGAAAGGGTCAGTTGATCTCCAAACGGCAGTCACTGGGGTTTAGCAGGATCCAGAACAATCCAGAAGAAACCCAGGGTAAAATGCCAGCAGGTCGATCAGGGATCAGAGAGCTTAGTAACGGATGGATACAGAAACAAAGTCTGTGTACTATGCAGTGAGTGAGTGAGTGAAATGAGAGTGAGTCCTAAGTATAGCGTGACAGAGAATGTGGGAGAGTGTTTGTTTGTGTGCAGGTGTAAGTGAGTGATTAGGTGAGATGCTCGGGTGAAGCTGGAAGATTGAGTCTGTAAACTCAGATTCTCTCGTGGATCCGACAACGGATGTGAAAGCAAGAATGAGCCCTAGTACCTGTCACTTGTACGGTGACATTCAGCAAGTTTACGGTTATTATAATGCCAGGCTAAGATTTAAGGGCTTTGCACTAAAGCTGTTGGTAATGTTTTGCTACAATCTGCAACGATCAGTGATAACAATAAAACGACTGACAGGTGACATGAATATCTCGATACAGTGGCACCCGTCAAGGGGCAGGAGGTACAGTGTGATTCAGTCTAAACAGGTCCTGAATATTACGTATTACTTCCGTTATGATGAAGCAATCTCAACCCATAAAAAAACGTTACATACAGTACTTTGACGTATGCATAATCGATTTTATTACATGCAGTGCTGGAAGTGATCTCCGTTCTCTGCCAGACACATTTCCCACCGAATAGCAGCAATTTCACGCTGCATTTTTTCCGACAAATCTTCCAACCATTTTTCTTTCGAAATTAACTCGCTGAAACAAATTAGTGACCCAAGAGGGTTCACTTTGAAGACATGCTGCTCATTACTTGAGAAATCAAGTGACTGAGTGTAGGGGCACAGTGTTAAACGTTAGGTGCCTACTTTATCAGTCCGACTACCTGGGGTGTTCGAAGCTCTGTATACTGTATGTTGTTTCGTTCAGATTGCTTTGTCCTAGTGAGAGTTATTACATAATATTCAGGGCCTCTTCGAGTGAATCACCCTGTATTAGGCAGCAAGTGAACACTCAAAAGTTGAAGTGTAAAAGCAGGAAAAAAATGAGGGGTCAGGGGTAGCTCAATGGTTAAGGCATTGGACTACGATTGGGAAGGTCCCAGGTTCAAATCCTACAACCAAGTTGTCCATGTTGGGCTCTTAACCCTTAACTGCTCTGATGTATAATGAGATAAAAATGTAAGCCGCTCTGCATAAGGGCGTCTAAATGTAATGCCTAAATGCCCAATGCCTAAATGTAAATGTATGAGGGGTTAGTACCTAGCAGAAGTGGTCAACAAATTGTTGAAAAAGTGAATGCTGGCTGTGACAGAAAGGTGTGAGATATATAGTGCTGTCCAGCTGCAGAGTGTGCATGCTGTACCTGTCCAATGTTCATCCAACATCCAATAATGTTCTGCTAGGACACCTTGAGTCCTGGCTTTCATTTGTGTGGTTACTTTGGCACCTACCACCTACATAAACATTATTGCAGACGAAGTACTGTACACCCCTTCACAGTGAGGGCATTTTCTTGCTGAAAGGGTCCAGTAAAATCAGGGAATACCGTTCATTATAAGGGTATTCCCTGATGGTACTGGCCGCTTTGAGCAGGATAATGCGCTGTGTTACACAAAAAAAAGTAAACAGGAATGAATGTTTAAGAAACATGACAAAGAGTTTAAGGTGGCCTCCCAATCTCCCAGATCTCAATCCATTTGAACATCCGTGGGACATGTTGGACAAGCAAATCTGTGAGAATTCCTCTCTTGGTGCCAGATAACACAACAAACCTCCAGAGGTCTTGTGGAGAGCATGCCTTGATGAGTCAAAGCCATTTTGAGGGACATAAATAGGACCTACATGATATTAGCCAGGTGGTTTTAGTGTTATAGCTGATAGGTGTGTGTGTGTGTATACTGTACAGTATATTCATGATATTTTCAGGGATGTCATAAATTTAGCATTTTCAAACATTTAGCCTGATACGCTCAAGGTTTTGCTGCAGCATTGCAGTTTTGCAGAAGTTACAGTATAATCACTTATTTAATCAGGCTGTTGCTGCACTGTGTAATAAATCCGAACATCACGCAGGTGTTTGATAAATCAGCCGATGAGCCCTCTCCGATCGTGTACTGTAATCTTTCCGTAATGAAGTCTCATCTTTCAGATTTATTCAGGCCCATGAAAGGCTAGTCCCATCTCCTTTGAAACCCCAATCTGCTTTTAATAATTCATTTCTCAAGGAAAAAAAATAGACTGCTGGGTGTTTAGAATGCAGCAGGGAGTTTTACAGCAGTCGGTGTACTTGCTTGGTGAGAATTTTAAAGTTAGGAAAAGGACAGCAGTGTCATCCCTTTATATGATGAAATTCATAAATGAACTGTTTTCTGAAAATTCTGTATTTACCTCCAGAGTGAATTTAGTGTAAGAGCAATCAATCATCCGAAAACATGCTGTTGTAGGAAAACAATCATCAAATTTAAGAATGACAGACTGTACTTTTTTATTTATTTATAGTTGCATTGAATCTTGTACAAAGGAAAGTATTTGATATGATTTAGTTCTTCAGAGTTACAAAACACTAAGACTGGAGACTAAATAGTAAACAGAACAATACGAGTGGTGTTCAAGTTAAACCGGGACTTTTGATTATGCAGAATAATAGAACACAGTTCTAACAGTAAAAACTCCCTTTGTTTCTCTATATAATCCCCTACTACACTAATGCAATTATCTCAGCGTTTCACTCCCTGCTTCACGTCTTAAACACTGGCCTCCCAGGAACTCCTTTAATAGCCCAATGTGGAAATGACTTGGAGTGAGGTCAGGATTGTATGGTGGATGTGGTAATAAATGCCATCAAAGCTCCTGTGATGTGCAAGTGGTGCAGTGGTGCAGAGGTTATGCATCGTCTTGTAAAAACAGGACACCTGATCAAACCAGAACCACCTCTGCCTGGATCGTCATCCACAACGTTTTAAAACGTTTTGTACCGCTCGAATGTTTTCTCATCACTGTACTGTGCCTGAAGTCCCAGTTTGACTTGAACTCGTAGAATACTGTGTTAGATAACAAGTGTCTGTGTTGAGTTGTTAACATAGAAATGATGAGGTATCATCCAAGCTGCTGTTAAACATTTAGGAAAATATTTCGACATCTTCCAGCCAATCAGAATCTGGAATTCAAGAGGACTCTGGCATAATTATAATTACATCTTTAGTTATTATTAAGACGTGCCTGTTCTTCCTTGTTTTGACCTCACAGAAAAAAAAAATCCACCATTAGAATGATAATGTGATAAAAGAGCTTCCAATGTCCAAACATTGTGACCTTGACAGAAACGCTCCCCGCTCCTGACTCATCTTTGTGTTCATGCTCCTCTCTTATACTGCATACATTGAGTCATCTTTATTCATCTGTTAGGAATAATAATAGTGTGTAAAGTCACTCAGATTAATGACTCAGATGAAAATAATTAAATTAATAAATAAATTTGTGCACTTCTGTTAATAAAGATTTTCATGAATTGAAGAAAGATTATTTATTCAGAGCCTGACAACATGGACACTACATATTTTAGATTTGCTAATATGTACATTTAAGGAGGTTTGTTTTGGCGATGAGAGCATATTTATACATGGATAAATCCTGTCATATTTGATGCCTTCAATCTGCTATCCTACACCTTTACATACTGTTGGACAGAATTAAAATATCTTTTGTAATTAATGGTGCAAAAAACTGAACATTTATAGGTCTGATATAATATCTCCCTTATGACTGCTTACCACACTAATTAATCATGCTATATCAAGCATGATGAGCTCATGGTCAACAGTTTTCATCAATTAAAAATGTTCATATTTTATTCTTGAATACTGGAAGATATAAAATGTAGATCATTTCTTAATTTAGTTTCACTCAAGTACAAACACTTTGAAGATGTTTTATTTATGACAGGCTTTATTACAGTGTTATAAATGTCAAATTTAAATTCAAAGCCATGAAGTTTAGGCTAATTGGTGCTCCCAAGTTTGTGTGAATGAGTGTGTGAATGTGATGGAGTGACACCCCAGCTAGGTTGTATACTCTCTAGTGCCCTTGGTCTCTGAAACACTGAAACGGATATGTACAGTAGAACATATAAATATATATTATGTATGGCTCTATTACATAATAGTGTGTGAAGGGACATTTATTTCCAAACATCTGGGTTCTTTTGGGGGCCTTAAAATGCTCAAAAAACTCATAGCTCGCATAGCTCATACACACTTGCACGTATTTACGTATATATATGAAACTCTGTACACACAATTTTCATTGGACTTTTCATTGGACTCAACTCAATATGAAGTCAGATAGTGTAGTTTGCTAAAAAAAAAAAAATTGGCTAATAAGTTCCTGGGTGACATCATGTTGTGATGCTTTTTTTCAGTACCTGGGTCATTTTCAGGTCTTAACATGCTCAAAAACACACACACAGGTCCTCAGGTTGCCGGGCGATGGCGCAGGTGCTTGGGCCTGCTTATCGTTCCTTACAACTACAGTATATTTGTTATTATTATTATTATTATTATTATTAATGAAAATTAATTAAATGAAAAACTGCTAAACTGCTATGACGTCATTGCGGAGACCGTGATGTCATAACAGTTTTGCTATTTTAAGTTTCATTAATTAACTAACAGAGAGAGGGAGAGAGAGAGAGAGGGGGGTGATGTCATAACATTTTTCTACATTGTTTCTAGTTTATTTAGTAAACTAGAACGTTAAGAGAAAACGCGCGCGCGCTCGCTCTCTCTCGCGCGCTCTCTCTCTCTCTCGCTCGCTCGCCTTCCCCGTGACGTCATTTCCGCCCAACATGGCGCAGGCTGGTTGCTAATGGAGAACTGAAGGATATTTTTCCTCCTCTCTTCCGCACCTTGCTGCTTTTATTTATGTTTCTCTCCCCGGGCTGAGCTCACACAGGCGGCTTCGAAAAGGGCATTTCGGTGCGTGTCAGGGGCGGCTTCTTCCTCGTTCGGTCCACCTTCTCCTCGGAGCTTTTCCACCGCGTCATGTATGAAGGCAAAAAGACGAAAAACATGTTTTTAACCCGAGCTCTGGAGAAGATCTTGGCCGATAAAGAGGTGAAGAAGGCGCATCACTCCCAGCTGCGCAAAGCCTGCGAGGTGGCACTGGGTAAGTTTCAGACCCTGGTGCTTTATCACAGGGCGGAATTAACCTGTTCGTGCCTTTGCCTTGGCTAATCATCCCGGTAAACCTGTCTACAACCGAGAGCTACAGCTGGCTAAAGTCTGACAGCTTTACTGTTAGCTCTCCTTCTGCTAGCATTCTGGTACACTTTAATAAGTTATTGTATATTCCGCATTCTAGCTTGTTTTACGAGATGAGATGCCTCCCGAGGACGGACATGTTTGCATGTGGATTTATTTTATAAAAAGGTTTAATGTTTGTTCTTACTAGGGCTCAGATACAGAAAGCAGGCTAAGGAAATGAGCAGCTGCTTTGCCCTCTTTGACAGCTTGTTAGCATTAGCCACCTTCTCTCCTGGAGGCTTAGCTTGTGCAGCAGGGATTTACTCCTTATAGGTTGGAACTGGAACACAAATTATACTTGAGCTTTTTTATATTTATATATTAAAAAAACTTAGGGTTATGCAAACAAATCAATAGTTTTATGTAGATTAAAACAGACAAAGCAGTGTTGTACTTCTCTGAAAGGAGAAAAAAACAATAACAAATATTTGATGACTCATTCTGGACTGGTCTTGTGTTCGTCCAATCGGATGCTTTCTAGAACTTAAGTCCCACCCCCAGGGGCGTGTCTTGACCTTTCCTTGGTTGAGAAAATATGCTTAGAGTTTGTTCAATTTGTGTGGATTTGACTAAAAATATAAATAGTGCATCACATACTTTTAAGTGTTTTAGTGAATAAATTCTTTAAAATTTTTTTTTTTTATTTACTGCATATAGTAGTGAAATTATCGCCCTTTGCACCTGCACAGGTTTTTGCATGATTTCGCTACACGAATCATCTCGTTGTATTTTCCGCATCTTTGGTAATAATTCACGAATAGATATCTTGCGATGCCGTTCAATTTAGTTCACTTTCAACATTTTTGAAGATGATGTCAAAAATTGCCATATTTTATCACGTCCCCCCACATATAGTGAGGAATTATGCCATTTATTGTTGGGTGTCTCTTCATCAGAAAACCTAAATAGTGTAATTATTTCCTACTTGGATGCATCAGTCATGTCCTAGTGATGACCGTATTAATGGTCACCCTTAATTCCAATGTGTATGGCATGTATTCTGAAAAAAAAAAACAAAAAAAAGCATCTTGTCATTTACGATGTCAACCTTGTCATCCCCCCCATACGACATCATCACGATAACTGATTCGCTTTGTATTGCGATTCTGAAAGTATCAATGATTTTGTTGCAATTCTAAACCCATACCACATGGGACGCTATGCTACCAATGTGTGAATAGTTTACATACAGTACATTATTAATTAGGATTATAGAGAAACCACGATTCTTTACCTCATTTAAATGTAAAGGCGGCATAGTGGCGTAGTGGTTAGCACAGTGGCCTTTCACCTCCAGGGTCAAGGGTTCGATTCCCACCTCAGGTCTGTGTGTGGAGTTTGCATTTTTTTTGTTATCCCCGTGCCTTGTGGGTACTCCGGTTTCCTCGCATAGTCAATAGACAAACCTAAGATTAGGTTATTTGACATTCCCAACTTGCCCATTGTGTGTGTATGTGTGCACCTCGTCTCCTGAAATAGGCTCCAGACCCTGTACACAGGATAAGCGGTGTAGAAGAGGAATGAATAAATAAATGAATTAATTAATTTAAAAAAAAGTTATTTTGTAATCAGTGTGGAGATACATTTCATCTCTAGTGAAGACCTCTCTGAGAAATCGTGTTGTCAGGTTTGTTTAGGTCAGTTGCTGAGTGGGAGATCTTGGCTTTCTGTGGACGTGGTTGCAGTCAGTCAAGAACTTTAACATTTCATAGAGTTACTATTACTAAAGCAAATAAGATTTTGAAGAATGTGAGAGCTCCTGAACAAAACCCGTGCTGCTGTATTAGTGGTTTTGCCTGAATAATTTTAGTTTGTGATTTTTAAGTCGCACTAATAACAAACCAAAGGTGTATTCACAAAGCTCATGTCATTCAAATGTGTTTTAAAGGATTGATGCACACTTTTTTACTTTCCGCTTGTGATGAAGTAGCACCTCCAAAACTATAAAACACACTTGTACCCAGGGGTTTTTAGCTAAATGGTGGCCTTTCATAAATGCCACAGAAGAGGCTTGGTTGCTGTGTGAATGTTATTCTGGGAAGTGTTTACTATAGTAAGCCTTCTAATGGCAAAATATTATCTCCTCTGGCAGAGGAAGTAAAACGGTTCCTGGTACTATTACTGAAATTAAGTTAGGTTTGGTTCTTCTGATGGAAATGTGTTAAAGCGTCCTTGAAATAGGTCTCTGAGTTGCTCACCCTAAGTTGTTGCAAAAGGGTTTCCCAAGGCTTTCCTGAAAGAGGATTGGTGAGAAACGTCACTGTGTTGGTGAGAAGGGACCTCCCTGAGTGCAGAGAAGGGTGTTCATGAAGGCGTCTAGTAGTTGCTCAGAAAAGCCCCAGTGTCTAAGACAAGCTGTCTCCCATTTGCAGAGACAAAATCTTTTGATAGCTGAGAAAGGATCGTCTCCCAATTGCTCAGATATTCTGTCTTGAGGTTGTCTCCCAATTGCTCAGATATTCTGTCTTGAGGTTGTCTCCTAATTGCTTAGAAATTCTATTCTGTCTTGAGGTTGTCTCCCAATTGCTCAGATATTCTGTCTTGAGGTTGTCTCCCAATTTCTCAGATATTCTCTTCTGTCTTAAGGTCGTCTCCCAGTTGCACAGATATTCTGTCTTGAGGTTGTCTCCCAATTGCTCAGATATTCTGTCTTGAGGTTGTCTCCCAATTGCTCAGATATTCTCTTCTGTCTTAAGGTTGTCTCCCTATTGCTCAGATATTCTGTCTTGAGGTTGTCTCCCAATTGCTTAGATATTCTATTCTGTCTTGAGGTTGTCTCCCAATTGCTCAGATATTCTGTCTTGAGGTTGTCTCCCAATTGCTCAGATATTCTCTTCTGTCTTGAGGTTGTCTCCCATTTGCTCAGAAAGTCTGTCTCGATGTTGTCTCTCATTTCCCCAGGGAGGTTGTCTCAATGTTCTCTCATTTCCCTAGAGAGGTTGTCTTGATGTTTTCTCATTTCCCCAGAGAGGTTGTCTCCATGTTTTCTCATTTCCCCAGAGAGTTTGTCTCCATGTTTTCTCATTTCCCCAGAGAGGTGGTCTCGATGTATTGTCTCCCAGTTACAGAGAACGGTTTGATGTTTTAAGAAATTATCTCCCAATTGCTCAGAGAGGTCTCTGAGTCGCTGAGAAGAGTTCCTGAGGTGATGAGATCTCCTTCCTGAGTAGCCGGGAGTGTTTCAGGAGTCCTTCTGGGTCCCTTAAAAAAATCTGTCTTCTTGCTGTGTAAATGAGCATCAATGGTTTGTTGGGGTAAACAAAACAAACAAAAAAAACCCTACCCCCTGGCCATCTTTAAAGCTTACGTGTATCGCGCTGCACAGCAGAAATGTAACGACGTGCGCCTGTGCCGACATAAATCACAGTTATTTCTTTGGGACAGCTTGGACCCGGGAGATTTGGTGGTGTTTACTGGTTTGGACACAGCTGGCCCCAAAGATCGTAAAGAGCTTATCCCTAGCTGTTACCGTGAAGTATTATTGAAGAATCTCTGGGTTCAGTGTCTGACATTCGGTTTCTTTTACACTCTTCAGTTCGGACTGCTTTTTTGAGAGGTGTAAGGAAAAAAAAAGGTAAAGTGTTCAGGCTTTTTTACTAATATTATTAAAGAAGTCTGAATTGTGTGTTAATGTCGCCTGTGTTGTCTTTTCTGTGGACGTGTGGAGTGCACCCTCGCCGTGGGTTACATCGGGCCACGCTGCGTCTTGGCTCTGCACTCAAAGTTAAAGCCGGCGGCTGCAGCGAGTGTGCCAGGAAGCTCGACAGCACTGAGTCTCAGTTCAGCAGCTCCAGAGGAGCGAGAGAGAGACAGAGATCTCGAATCGGCCTGTGGATTACAGCAGTGCTGCGTTTTTCACATTCCACACCGCCTTTCTCTTTTACATCACGTGAGCTCGTGAGTGTTTATTGAGCATGAACACCTTGTCTGCTCAGCCTGGCCAAATATTAGGATTTCGGAATCAGGAATGTCCTTGAAAGAGGCAGTGACTCCTAGAAGGACACACGTCCAGAGTTAATGAGTTACTTGTGAATTAGGGGTGTGACTCTGAGGAAATCAGGAATAAAGGTGATGTCACGGAAACGCGCTTGAAAGATACAATTCCTGTGAGGGTTTAAAATGAGGGTCAGCTACGGTTTCGAAGAACAAACCTGTATCAAGATGAGATGTCAAGTTATTCTTAGGTTAATTTGCGGCATTTGGCAGAGACGCTTATCCAGAGCGACTGGCATTTTATCTCATCTGAACAGTCGAGGGTTAAAGGCCTCGCTCAAGGGCCCGACAGCGGCAACGTTGTGACGGTGGGGTTTGAACCCGATACCTTCCGATTAGTAGTCTTAACACCTTAATCACTGAGATATGAGAGACCTCTGAACCCATTTTTTTCTTTCTTTAGTGATAGACGAGAAAAATAAAGTCATGTCCGTCGTTCGGTTGTAAAATGATTTTGGTTCTGCGCAGGAGTAGCAAGTGTAAATCTTTCCTGTATCTCATTGTTCTTCTTCTTCTTGAATATGTGTGGTATAAATCCTAAATCATATTTGCTTTAAATAAACTTAATAAACAGAAGCAGAAGATTCTTTCTTTCTTTCATTCTTAGGTACTGTTTGTCATCCAGTTGCAGACGTATTTTAGTTCTCTCGCATTTTATATCTATATCTATTTATAAGATTTTTTTTTTTTTTTGGTCTGTCTCGTACTGTATGTACTTCTCTACTAAATAGTTCCTTTTAACTGCATTTCCTTTCTAACGTTGCTTCCTATTAAACAATGGCCAGTGCATAATCAGTTCTTTGTTTAATTTTTCTAAACACATTTTTCAGCAATGCACACACTAACCTTCATATTATTCTCCTTATCGCGCGAGAGAGACGCTGGACGAATTCCAGTGGAAAATGGATCACGGCCTTTTGAAAAATTAAACAGCGCCTTAGTAGATTTTAAACTGTTGTTTTGGAAAGAGATTATGATAGAATGATGAAATCCTGGTTCATCCTAGAGATTAATATTAATTTTTTCCGGTGTTTGTATGTTCATTTTCTGACCGACGTTAATTTAGGACAGCTCGTCTTGTACCATGTTCGTAAGGGGGTCGACAGTTTCCATTGCATCGATGCCACCTGGCCAGGTGTTACTGTCCCTTTAATCGAGGCCAGGTACCCTATAGGTTACACAGCTGAACCTGAGACTCTAAGAGCTTCTTTTGTTCATCAAGCACAAAGAACTCGTAGAAAACACATGGGAAAAGCTTGTAGAGGTTTTTTTTTTCTTCTTCCCCCCCAGGATGCCTTTCTACACATTTTAGAGATTATAATTTGAAATCTAGGACTTGGAGAAACTAAAGCTACACTTCATTTTCTGTACATAGACCATAGGCTAACGTTGTATAACTTGCAACATTTATTTATCTCTCATAGTTAAACTGTTATTATATAAATATATCCGTGTATTATAGGGAGTCTAAAAACGTGTAATAGTGGTGAGAAAGGAAAGTGTTTTAACATTGAGATCAAGTAAGAGTTATTAAAGGCATGTCAGTGCTATTATTATTTTTCAAAGCAGAAAAATTCTATCCCAAAGGCCAATCCTCATTTATTATTCAGTGGGCACGCTGATCACCTTGTTCCTCTTTCATTCCGTCACCGCAGGTCTTTCCATGTCTTATTCATCACAAAGTTTTTACAGCTCTCAAGGCTACTGAGAAGGTCTAGCTTTCTCAAGTCTGCATCGTATTTCATCAACATCTCCTCTCTCTCTCTCTCTCTCTCTCTCTCTCTCTCTCCCCGTGTGTGTATGTACCACTGCAGACTGGGACCATCCCACAAGACCTGCAGTTTTGTAGTTGCTCTGATCCTCGTCACATCACAATTCAGTTGTTGTCGATTCCTTACGCTTTCCCATTATTTTTTTTTCTTCTACCAGGACATCTAATTTGGGACAAAATGGTCACTTGCGGATGGACACTTAAATATTCTACACACTTTGACGTTTAACAAGATATTGTAATGTTTTTGTCACAGCTGCTGTGAAAAGAGCCAGATTGTGATGGATCAGAGCTGCTCCAACACTCCAGCACACTCCGTAAAACCTAACAAAAGTTGTGAGCACAAAAATGATGCCATGGAATCATGATATTTACAGAATCTCAATATTATTCGAATCAGCAACCGGGTATCGTGATAACATTGTATCAGTTTTTTCCCCCTGATTTGCTCAGTAAAACCTAACAGCTGTTTTCTTATAAAACTGCACAAATCTGTGTCTAAACCTCCTGATTTTAAGCAACGAGTTTTCACTCCAAATATTGCCTGTTTATTTTATTACTCTTCATTGCTCTTTATAGAAGTTTCTTTAATGCAGAAATGTTTTCAAAACATCTTTTGCTTATGCCATCATTTTGTGTGTGCCTAAGACTTTTGCACAGAACTATAAGTAAAACAGCTGTTAGGTTTTACTGAGTGTGCTGGAGAAAATTAGTTCTTCTGGTAACACTCGCTACTTTCTATTTTTATGCAAATCTCAGGAGATTTTGTTTCCATCTGAAAACTGGCTTGTCTACTATATACTTCTTTTCTTTACAGCCATGCATATATTCTCCTGTAATGTTATATGCTATTTATTTAAAAAGACATGCAGACATGATAAACATATATAACAAAATTGGTACAACATATAATACAGTATAAGACTTTTGCACAGTACTGTATGTATTTTTTCTCCTTTTGCTTTCTTTACATGCGAGTGATTATTTTTTTCTGTAGCAGTATTTATTTATTAATTTTTAAGTTGTGAAATTTGGAATTATTAAATATATATATATATATTTACACAATTCAGACATGATAAATATATAAAACAAAATTTGTATTTGATATGTTGCTCAAGAGGTTTGCACAGCACTGTTTTTTTAATATATATATATATATATATATATATATATAAATATACCATCTTTGCTGTTTTTTACCTCAGGTCACTTCCTAACAACTAATTTATTTTAATCTGAAATTTATTTGTCTGAAAATAGTCTTTGGAGAACTCGATTAAACTTTAACCGCATCACCTCAATGAATGAAGACAGAGGAACTCTAATAGTTTTTTTTTTGTGTGAACAGGGAAAGAGCGCGTCTAGGAGAAGAATTTAATTTAATTTCATGGCCATGAGTTTACTGTTGACACGATTAAACAAAGGTGTTTGGAACATCACGCAAGCGCTCAATATCTCATGCAGCTGGTTAATGAAGTGAAGATCACTTTCACTTCAGCAGGCGGGTTTCTAACATGGGTGTAAGAATCCTGCGTTTTGAATTAAAAAGCACTGATTGGAATCTAAAAGCATTAAAAGGAGATGCGGTAGAAAGACTTAAATAAAGTTAATCACGTGTCGATCGGAAGCTACTAAGTTATATGGTGTTGTATTGTAGTGGACTGAGGGGGCCGTCATCAAATCTCTGTTTCCAATGTGAACTGAAATCATGCGGAAGCCAAAGGTTTACGTCCCTACCTTGTACAGTTCCATGTTTAATCATGGTGTTTGATCAGATAGCTACGTTCCTCTTTACTTTTTCAACATAATTTAAAACAAAATTCAGATGTGTAACAGCAAATCTCAACCCATTGCCGTTTTATGTGAGCTTCATTCTTAAGACAAAAACAAGCTTATTTGCATGAACTATAATTTTAGCCAACTGTTTTTCTCGCACTCGCTCTGTGCTTAAAAGGGTTGCCAGATCACACCGGAAAAAAATCCCACTTGGACTGTGCCGAAAACCCACTCAATAAACAAACAGTATACAAATATTATTATTATTATTATTACTATTGTTGGCACTAGATACTAATACTGTAGCTCAATTTTGCGTGTAGGTGTGTGTATATATATATATATATATATATATATATATATATACAAGCTTCAGAAAAACTTATATAAATATTTTCAATACTAAATTTATTGCTATATGTTATATATTGATATACAGTGGTGTGAAAAACTATTTGCGGCATGACCTTAAAAAGGCGGTTCATGCTAGAAAACCCTCAAATAAAGCTGAATTACAACAATTCTGCAAAGATGAGTGGGCCAAAAATTCCTCCAGAGCGCTGTAAAAGACTCGTTGCAACTTATCGCAAACGCTTGATTGCAGTTATTGCTGCTAATGGTGGCCCAAACAGTTATTAGGTTCAGGGGGAAATTACTTTTTCACACATGTAGGTACTTTTTCAGCCATGTAGGTTTGGATATTTTTCTCCCTAAATAATAAAACCCCTCATTTAAAAACTGCATTTTGTGTTTACGTGTGATATCTTTGACTAATAGTTAAATGTGTTTGATGATCAGAAACATTTTGTGTGACAAACATGCAAAAAAATACGAAATCAGGAGGGGGTCAAATAGTTTTTCACACCACTGTATACATGATATTATTATGATAATAATATGATATCATTTATATTACGTTAATATAATATACATCATACTATTTTTCTTTCCCTGAAGAAAATTAATTTTGTGGAAAAATAATTCCGGGAGGAATACCCTGGCTAGACGGGTACGAATTGGACATGAGCAAAAAAAAAAAAGTACAGTATTGAAATTTTCCGTTTAAGCTTTTATTTACAGACGAAATGGTGGTTTTCATTCAAGAGCACGCGCGACAGTTGCTTGCTTTAAGTAATCTAGTTGTATCCGATCTGATCCATGACTCCATTGCAAACCGTGATGCGATCCGTGATATAATGCTCGTCTCAAAAAGTTTGAAAAAGTGCTACCTTGTCTCTCTTGAATCACAGGCTCGCAGGATGAGAGACACCATGGCCACAGCCTAACCTCGTATCACTACAATACAGGCACTGCTGGGTAAACAATAAAGATGTCGAGCAGACTGTGTGCGCACGCGTACGCTTTTGTGTGTATGTGTGTGTGCGTGCGTGTGTGTGTAGACAGACGCTGGTTGGTTTGCTTTTTCTCGGCTATTAATCTTTACCCCAACAAAGAGAGGCTTGGCTCTGTGCGGTCTGGCTGCGGCTTTATAACTCCGTCTCTGCGCAGCGTGATAACTCTAGATCTAGTAAATATAACGTTATTTGAACATCAAGACAATAAATGCACTTGAGCAGTAAAAAAAAAAACAAAAGTGTTGTTCTCTAAGTAGCCACGTAATCCTCACCATTTCACAACCCACATGTTGCCTCATCTGTCCAAGTCTAATTGCTGCTTTGCATCTTCTGCTTTCACCTCACAGTAGACACGGGCGCGTTTCCGCTCCTCCTCGACTGTGAGGGAGGATTCACAGAGGCTGCTGACTTAACTTACTTTTTTTAGTCAACTCGCGCTAATTATCAAGTATGTAGAGAGCTGAGAAAAAAGCTAAAACTGTGCCGAGAAGATGAAGCCTGACACAGAACCAGGACACGACACTCCACGCCGCGCCACGCCCATGATGGACATCCAAAGCCTAATTTCAAGCCAGAGACCTTCTTTCAACAGAACAAAGCAATGAGCATATTACTCCTGAGATGCGTTCTCAATGTCTTCTCATTTTTCTTGAAAATAAAACAGACGTCTAAAAAAAAAAAAAAAAACTCATATGAAAAGTAAGCATGATTAAAATCGTTGCTTGTGATAAATCAGCCTGAGGAAGAAAAAGATTTTTTTTTATATACCGAATAAAACCTTGTACCTTGTGTTATAAGGAAGTAAAGCTTGTTTATAAAATTAATAATCATAAATGAATGTCCCAGATATTCTAATGGGATCGTCCCATTTTACTGATACTCATTTTATCCACCTTTAATAAAGTATGACTAAAGAAAGGGCGTTCAAGTCAAACCAGGACTTATGATGACACTTCTTGTGAATGAAGACATAAAACTTGACTTGACTTCAAGCGCAGTATGGTGATGAGACTCTCAGACATCTGAACTGTGTTTTAAATAAGGCCGTAACATCCATGATTGACGATCCTGCTGAGGTGGTATAAAGACAACTAATAACGTTAAGTAACATTCTGTCGTACATCCCGCAGTGCTGATAATAGAAGGTTGTTAGTTTGATTGACAGCTAGATTAACTCTGGACTGCACTTGGTCTTAATTCGCTGGAATTTAAAACGCTGAAACGGAGCAGACTACGAGGAACCGTGCAGTACCGCGCATTTCAGTTCAGCTCAGGTTCAGTTCTTAAACGTTAGTCGAATGATTATGATAATGAAGTCGAACAATAATGATTATTGATTTACAAATCAATAATCATTAATAATTAATAATAACCAGACACACCGTTTCCCCACTGTGTAAGTTTTTATTAAACAGTTCTAGCTGCATAATCTGGCGTTTCCCCTACAATTATTTATTTGTGGCGGCCCATTATAGTATCAACACTGATCTCCACGATATTAATTACTAGTGTAAGTATACACGTCGTCGACAGTTACAGAGTTTTTAGAAATACAAAAGTTTATAAAGGGTAAAGCTAAAAATAAGCTGATCCACTTTAATGTAATCAGTGATATTATTATTTCAGGTTAAAACCCACGTACACGTCTCTTTCTTTTGCTGTACGGCAGAACTCTCTGTCTAACTTATTAATACAAAGAAATGAAATGTTGTAAGGTTGAGTATCTTATGCCGTGTTTACGCTAAGTTGGACTTCTCAACCTGTTGAGACGTCACCCGAATACACTCGCTGTTCGGTAATCGGAGAGTGAATCACAGATGAGAAATCGAAACAGTAGATCGGATGAAGTTGAAGGTGTGTCTTAAAACGACTCGAGCATGTTAAAATTCTCTTATACCACTTCAGCTCCGGCATTTCAGCGGAAGTTGAAAGTTGCTTATTAGTCACTTATTTTAAAGTAGATTATTAAATCCAGCACATAACTGTTCATAATAACACTTTTACTCAACATTTTGATTTCACTTACTTGTTTTACCAACAATGTGATTAAAGTACCCGAAATAACAGAATTTTGACCCAGCATAAAAAACCCAACGATGTGTTTACAGAAACCCAGCATTTTTTAGACTGTACTACTAATACTACTACTACTACTACTAGTGTTTATTGTTTATTGTATATTTAAAGCGCATATTCACAATAAAACAATATTGTTTTAGGCTAACATCATACATCTTTGTATTCTTTGTTGTACTTTGTCTTTTTGCACACACGTGGGTGCGTTACAATAATAATAAGAATAATAACAATAATAATAAATTCGCAGCAAAACTACTACTAATAATAATACTGAATGGAGAAAGCGCAGTCAAAAATCATTGAAGGACAGAAAAAAATTAATAATAAATACATATCAGTATTTACAGTTTGAGCTCAACACATTTATGAGCTCTGTCGCTTGCTGTCAATAGGCCTAAGAGAGATAACACATTTTCGGCTTCAGTAGACACACAATACTTCAGATCGAAACACGACTGCCCCCTACAGGTAATGAAAGGCATTTCCACAGCTTCCTGCGCGATATCCCTTTTCTCGAAACGTGCGTTCTTAATGGCCAGATCTGTATGTTGCAAGGTTCACTTTTCATAGTGTACGTACCATTTCTGTATTTAAAATTTTTTTTGGGGGAGTAAGCCATCAAGACTCGTTGTGTTTGTGTTGTCAGGCTTGTAGTTTAGTTTCTGTGTCCTCTGCATACTCTGTGTATACACGGTCAACTATCACATTGATTGGCTCTGTTGAGTGATGTCAACCACGCCCACTTTGTGGCAAAAGCGCTGGATTGATTGGGTCTGTCGAATGACGCGTTAGCTGTTCCCGTCTTTAGACGAAAGCGCTGAGTAAGTAATATAAGAGAAAAAAAAAAAGAATTAGAATAACCCGGCCCCCTCCACACGTCACGTAGACAAACTTTATCGGTTTTAAAAAATATATATATACAGTATAGTTAATAAGAATGGATTTATTGACTATTTATATGGATTTATTTGATAACTAATTTTGTTCCAGGCGTTTGTCTGTCCTGTTTTTTTTTTTTTTTTTTTTTTTTTTTGGGCACTAAGTTTCTGTACAGATTCCCAGTAGACAGACATGGCGTCCTGTCTCGTCTCTTCTCTGCTCAGATGAAAAGGCTCAACAAAAGCGTCGTGCTTGAAACATGCAAAAACCCAGAGGTTTATTTGATTGCCGAGGTGCTGTTTGCACAGAAGAGACGCCTCAGACCTGACCGCATAGTGCGAGCAACGCCGCGAGCCTCGCAGGATCATTTATATCGACTGCACACAGCAAGGATGCTGAAGGTTACAGCAACAGAACACCTTGCCTGAGAAAGCACCTAAATTCTCATTCCCGATTAAATAAATAAATAAATAAATAAATAAATAATATTTGTTGAAGAAGCAGCTGTGGAGGAAAGGACCCGAGTCTCGACTCTTGTATGTGTACACGGTGTCTCACAGAGACATGAATAAATAAAAGTAGTAGACGTTGATCAGCAGGGACTTTTTTTCCCTCTCTCTCCTTTCATGCACCGCAGTGAGTGACGGAGAGATCGGTGGGACGGATAAAGGAGGAAACATGAACGAAAATGATGCGATTAATCAGAAGGTGTTGATTAATTAGTAAGAAGCTCGCTCTAATGTCTTCGTTTCTAAAGTCAGATTTTATCCAGAAGTCTGTTTTGGTTTAGGGAAGGAGTCTCCAGGGTGCGAGCTTTGGAACGAAGATAAAGCTGTAGAATTTAATCGTTTTTCTATGACTGCATTTTATTTCCAACCAGTGAAAGAGGTTAGCAGCAGTAGCTTGCCGTCTAAGATGAGGCTGAAGCGTGAGGTGTATCGTGTTTATGGCCATCTGCTCCGCTTAAGCTTTACTCACATTTACTCACATTAGACATTAAAGGCAGTTTGTAGTAGAGATGTGGATTTCGATTCAGTGATGTATTGCGATTTCTGTTTGTTTGGTATCGCCACACTGAAAACAAATTCAAAACAAATTTTTTATTTGTATAACTTTGCATTCAAGGTGGTAAATGTGGCAGTTCCTCTGTAATCCTACACGTGGTGTACTTTAAACTGTCACACATTGAGCAAATAGAATCGGCACTTTTGGATATCGTAATAATCTTGTACCCCTGGTGATTCCCATCCGTAGTTTGGACAGTAAACTGGACAGTAAACTTTAGTGCTATCGAGTCGAATCGAATCGGAAACTGGATTTAATGGAAAAATGTCTGGTTTGAACGTTTTGAAATTCCCGTCGAAACATTTATTCGAATCAATCAGGAAAAACGTGTGTGTTTGTGTAATATTCAGGCTGTCAATGTCTCACTCTTTGTCTCTTTACTGTTTAGTTTAATCAACATTCTGTGAGAGATGTATCTACTTAATATGTTTAAAATTGTGTAGTACATTCTGTTTACAATATCCAATTTTACGAGGTTTTTTTATTATAAAGTCTCTTTATTCAGAGTATTCTGAGACCCGTGAGTCCAGTACAGAATTGAAGAGAATTCTGAATTGTAGTATTCTTAAGTTCTTAACAGCACTGTCTCTCTCCCACACTGAGTGTGAGGACAAAGACACCGGGGCCTGTATTCACAAAGCTTCTTAGAATTCTCTCAGAGAGCTCCTATCTTGGCTTAAAAAGTCCTAGCTGGGAGTCCTAGACTAAAAGTGATTTAGGAAACTTCTCAGAGCAACTCTGAGTAAGAAAAGTACAAAAACCTTTATCTTAGTCAGAGGGTGTGGTTGACCCTGTTGCTAGGGATGATGCAGCTATTCAAGGACTGTGATTGATTGATTAAAAAATAACCTCTGACCTCTGTAAAGGTATTGAAATGCGTTCTTTGTGAAAATAGAATACATGATAATAGAAGAGACAGTGAAATCATATTGTTTGTATATGAAGAAATTGTATTTTGTACAATTGTAATTGTAGAAAAACTGATTTACTTACTTGTAAGTTGCACTTTTGGATGGCATGTAGTCAACAATCCAAGAGAGATGGAAGGAAGTAAAACAACAAGAAAACCAAATTGGACAGAAGAGCAGTGTTTACTTTTACGTTCAGTGTTTGGAGAATATTTCTTCTTTCCGCCATTTTGTCCTCTGCTATAAAAACTCTTAAACCTCTTAAAAGTCATCCTCTCTATCCTTAACAATTTTTACCTTAGGAGCTGTTTTTAGGACTAAGATGTTTTGTGAATCATTTTTATCTTTACTAAGATTTAGTCCTAAACTTAAGGGGAAATTCTAAGAAAATGTCTTAATTCTAAGAATTTTCTTAACATTTCATCATTAGGTGCAACTTTTAGGTTGTGAATACGGGCCCAGGAGGACAGCACGGTGAGCCTCTCTCATAAACACTACCAGCTTTATAAATAACCTGGAGCACTCCTCTGAGCTGTAGTAACACCTTTAGAAAACACTAATGTTTGCCATGTTAATAGACGGCCATGGCTTTTTGACGAAGGCAAAACTAGCTCATCTCCTCGAATAAGTGTTGGATAACACGCTCGTCACATGTGACAGAATCTGCACTTCCTGTTCCTCGACAAGTTTCACTTTTCCTAAAAGCGTACGCCATTCCGTCTTCGTCTTCACTTCTTTCCTGAGTTATTACCTCGTGCCAAGTTACAGTTCCTGAAGAGCACTCGGTGCTTTGGGACTCCTGTGGACGTCCAATTAAAGTTCTCTTCGCTGGAAACGACAGCAGAGCTCAGAGCCGAGCCTTGGTGCACACCTCTGCTTGTTAGTCTTAGTGTGTCATGTCACTTTGTGGATTTATTATTTTTTTTCTGTGCCAGCTATGTGATCAAGATGGTAACTTTAATACAAGGGGACTTGAATACCAATGACGAGCTGCTACTGAGAGTGGTGTCATCCTGGACATGAAAAAGCGAGATGAAGCAGGGATTAGTGCGTCTGAAAGCAGCACTTCTGTCAACGGTTCTTGGTTTTAGTTCAGTCTCAGTGCAGGAAAAGTAGTGCGATATTTGATTAAACAGAATCGATTAATTATAATTGGAAAAATTTAAATGCATATTAAGTTAAATGATTCTATTCCTCGTTTTCTAGCTCCCTGACGTTTTGCTTCCTGAAATGCTTTTCTGATTAGCACGGCTGTACAGAGTGGATATTTGAGTTACTGTTGCCTTCAGGAGAGAACGCCAAGCTTTTTTTGTTTCATTGCGCTCATGTTTGGACTGACGGAGACCTGGCTGAGAGAAATGTGTGTGTGTGTACTGTATATATGTGTGCGCGTGTGTGTGTTTACCCTTGCTGCTTAACCAGCTGCTCCTCTTGTGATGCACTGAGCTGCTTTGGCCTGGACCTGCTGTTTGTCTTTCCCCTGAAGATGGAGATGTACCAGATGAATTAAAATAATTTATATTGAAGATGGAGATGTACCAGATGAATTAAAATAACTAATATTACAGTAATCTAGCCCCCCCCCCCGCCTTTTTTTTTATTTATCATCATTGAGACGATTATTCATGTACATCATGAGGAAAATCAATACCGTATACACTTTTAGCATCAGCTAAAAGAACAAAACAAGTTTGAATTTACAGAGACAGGAATACGATACGGTTTGGCAGTGACACTTCAATTCACTCCAGTGCAGATACGATTCGGGTGAGCGTAGACGTGTGTGTACGCATGTGTGTGTTTCTGTACGACTAGTGTTCTTTTCCTAATTGATGTATGATGTAAAACATCGGTGACTGCAGGTCGCTCTGCAGGCCGCCAGCTCTGTCAGTTTATTGAATTAACTCCAGAGATAAAACTGTCCCTTGTGAGTTCAAGTTCAAGCTGACACCTCTGGGATGCGCGTCATGTTTTTTTTTTTGTTTCCACTCAAGCACAAAGCTGCCTGTTTACATTCTTCCTGCTTTAAATGTCAAAGCTGCGTGCTGAAGTACAGGAGAACATGAACCACCAGAGAGAGAGAGAGAGAGAGAGAGAGAGAGACTCTCATTTCATTCAGTTTACACATTTATTTATTTATTTTTTATTTTTTATTTTTCTGAGGCATCCATTCGGGATTTCCGCCACTCAGGTTTAAAGGGTGAATGAATGTTTCTCTGGTGTGTTGGAGACGGTTGCGTTGTACAGAGTGACTCGCACAGGATAACATTTGGAGAACAAATGAGAATTCAGTGATGTTTGGTATCAGTTCAGATAGAGTTAAGACAGAGAGAGCGAGAGAGCGAGAGAGAGAGAAGTAGATTCTCTCTGGCAGGTTTGACATCTTATGGGTTTGACAGTGAAGCTCGACTGTTTTGTCTAACTACTCGATCCACCGGGGCACGAACAGCTCATTTTATGAATCGTTAGCACGTGAAAATTAAACAAATGCGTTTTGTCTGATAATTTGACAAATCTTTATTTGTTTTGATGTTTAAAAAGGGGTGATATTTACTGTGCTGAAATCCTATCGTCTAGAGCAGGCATCACTAAATGGTGGACCGCGTAACAGTTCTGTCCGAACCCTGACAGAACCGCTTTTCTGATGAATTAAAATAATTAATATTCCAGTAATCTAGCCCCCCCCCCCGCCTTTTTTTTTATTTATCATCATTGAGACGATTATTCATGTACA